>JAUMHN010445635.1:0-11083 GCA_032360265.1 Heliamphora ciliata
GTAAAAAAAATAAATATTAAATATACGCAAATCAATAATTATTTCACGATTAAGAGGATAAGCACTATTCATAATAACTTTGGGGTGTGAATTAATTTATATAATCAGTATAAAATTAATTACCCATAATGTCCCGTTCAATACACACAAAGTGTACCAGTACAAAGAGTCAGAACAATATACGATGCTATTATCTGTTCCCCGTAACCAAGACAGGCCTACTAAAATTTTGTGCTACAGTCGTACCGATGGTCTGTCCACTTCCATCTAAAATGTGAACATAAAACTTATATTCTGCAAGAACCTAAAATATGATCTTCTATGTGCAAGTCGTACTCTACACACCTGATTAAATACTATACAGAATATTGAACATCCGTGCATAACATTAAAGAAATGATACACATACATTGCTCATAAAAAATTCTCATAAAATAAAAATTTAATTTTATTAAAATAAAATTAAATACTAAAAATATAGTTTTCCGTATACCAATCTTAAAAACTGACACTAAAAAATATGCTATAGGAAACTTGTTAAATTTCCATCTTATGCGTGTAGAAAAATGAAGGCACAATTCAAGCCACGCACTTGGCCTGTTTTTGATGATCTCAAACAAAAAAGAGAGCCGAACTCCTGCTTGCCAAACACGTGAAGTCGAATTATGCTACTCCTTGCCTACAAAATGAAAGCACCATTAGTGTTTTTCGGCTAGGTTTGACTGGACAGATTTCTCTCTAAGAGTGTTTCTAAACAAGATCTTGATTCAGAATAGCATACCTTATTACCTGGGGTGCTTGCCTTTTTATAAGGACAAAGTCCCGAGCGTTTGAGTCCTTTTGGGACTCTACTACTTATCCCTTAATCCCTGACTTATCAGGGATTTTGCCTCATCTCTGGGCAATCCTAGTTATCTTAGGATACTCTCCTATTTTTCTCGAGCTAAGTGCTGTGGGGATAAGGGTCTTTAGGTGATTATCTCGCCCAAGGCTCTTTTCTAGCTTATCTCTTTTAAGGGGATTTGGTTTGCGTGGCCCGTCTCTCTGGGTCCAACCAGGTCCAGTTTGTGGGAGGTTGGGCCCTTACCTTGTTAAAACTTAGTCTCCATGTGTGGGCTGAACTGATTCATAGGTTCTCACTCATGGTGGCCCGAATAGCGACTGATTCGAACTGAGCTTTAAGCCCGATTATTAATCCTCATTCAACTGTCCCCAGCTCTATTATTCATTTAGCCGAAGAGCTTAGTGAAGGAATTGAGCTCTCATTCACTTTTGTTCAGCAAGTTCGGTACCTCATATTCTGCTCTCTTCGGTGTTATGTATTTGGCTCCTGTAACTTTGCCTTTGCTTGGTATTCACATCAGCCCCTATGTCCTTTATTTGGTGTTCGGTTGATGCTCTAAGTACTTTACCCATTTACCTTCTATTTTGCTTGACAACTATTCCTTGAGCCACCAAATGATGACGTGGCAGGCTTGGGTTGGTGCTTAGTGGGGCATGTGTCGCCTTGGTATCTTGAGGCGTCATTTAAATGGTACGACGCTTTTTTTGCGCTGCTGGTATTTGGGCCTAACGGGTATAAAAACCCGTTTCAAAGCCCATTTGCCTTTTTTCGCCATTGTTGCTTCCTTTGAGAGTTTTCGCGAACCAGTTTCCTCATTCTTCGGTGAATGAACCCAGAAATCGGAGAAAGAATCCCTCTTTCCAGTGTTGAATCTTTTCATTCAATTTGTAAGTTGTTTTACTTTGTTCTCTTCTGCTTTACTTTTGATTTGGGGTCGAGTGTAGCCCCGCTTTTCTCCTCTTCTTTCTTCCTTTCAAACTCAGTGAAATGGGAAAACTCTGGAGATTGGTTTCTATGATAGAGGCGATGCAAAGTTTCCAATGTAGGTACCAAATTCCTGATAATGTTGGAATAACTCTTGCCAATGACAGAGACTCGAAAGAGGCGGACTGGGGTAAACTGCCCCTTCCTTTGGTAGGTATAGTGGAAGGGGGAGTTCGGTTCCCCCTTTACCCTCTTCTCCGTCGAGCTCTTCGTCATTACAGAGCCAGCGCCATGCAAGTGTCCTTTGATGTCTTTAGAGTGATAATAAGGGTTGTAGAATTAAACCGTATTCTGGGTACCAATCTTGGTATCTAGGATATTATTTTTTGCTACAACATGGTCCAATACACAACCGAAACCTACTACCTCAAAGTGAAGAGAGCAGCTGAGAAATTGGTCATCGAACTTCCAGATTTTGGCAAAGATGTGGATGATGATTTCGTTTACGTCACTAGAAACTTTGAGTTCAGCCCAGGTGAACGCAAAGACATTTTCAAGGTCCCTTGAACTTTTGGCCTGAACCCTGGTACCACTACTGCTTGTTTACTCATTTTCTTGTCCGAATTCTCTCAACTCTGGTTACTTACATTTTTATTCGGTTTGTACAGGAGAAGTTGCGAACAACAAATCGCGAGCAATTGTTCCTGAGATTCATATCGGGGATCTTGAAAAGGTCTAAAAGCATAAGGGTTTGTCCGAGAAAAAGGGGCTTAGGCGAGCTGCCCATATCCTCCTCAAGTACATACCCACATACCGATCTTTCATCCGGCTAGCACTTCGGGAATCCAGATCGCTGCTGCTGCAATGTCGCAAGCACAAGTGCCTAAGGTGATAGTTCTTCCCTTCATAGAGGTGGAGAGACAGGTCACGAAAGCCCAACCTCCCCTCCTTTCATTTTCTTCAGAGCAGTCTCCTCTCCGGGAGACCCTATCAATTTCTTCGTCATCTTCAGCCAACTCAGCTGACCTTGCCGTTTTCTATGAAATAGCTAAGAGAAAATCCCAAGCTGCCAATCTTACAGAGTTCCTTACTATTGAGGGTTCTAAGAAAAAAGTCACTATCACTACTGCCACTCACGTCGAAGAGATCCGACGAGAGAAGGGTACTGAACTCGTTCCCGAACTCTCCCAGCCCACTTCAAAAGGACGTGAAGTGATGTCTCAGTCTCCCTTAAAGAGTCTAAAGAAGACTGGGGTTGTTAAACCCAGTGTTGTCGAAGAAAAGAGCTCGGGAAAGGGAGTGAAAAAAGGAAAAAAAAAGGTGGTGGATGTTCCTGAGGGTCCTGTTTCATGGACCCCCGAGCTCACAAATGGGGGTAAACCTATCACCATCGAAGACAAGGTTGGTTCGCCTGAGATAGCCTTTGGTCTGTCGAAGGCGTTGATTCTCCTTGCCAAGATAACGGAGGTCCGCCAACTTCCCCATAACTGGCTAGCCAAGTTATCCATCCGCCACTCAATTCAGGTAACCTCAAGCTTGTCTTCATTTTGCTCTATTTCTTCAACGCTTGGCTGATATTGATTTTCCTTTCTCTCTTTCTCACACTCTCTCTCTCTTTTGCAGAGTCTTCAACGCCATGTAATGGTGATGCAGAGGGTCAAAGCCTGGGGCTCCATGCTTGTAAAATGTGCGAGAAAAATTGCTCTTATGTACAACACATTAGCAAGTTAGAAGGGAGTCTACAGGAGAAAAATCAGATAGTTGATGTTGCTCAAGCTCGAGTGGCCAAGCTAGAAGTTCCAGAACTTACCCTCAAGAGGTAAGTGAAGGAAGCAAAGAAAGCACTCGCAGCCGTTGTGTCTCGAGCAAAAAAAGCTGAAGCTGACCGGGCCAACGCTGTAGAGGAGGCAGAGAAGGCTTATTCTGAAAGGGTGGCCGAAGTCACCGATAACTATAAGGCTACGGTCCCTAAGCTACAAGACAACATCTTCGGGGCAGCTTGGGAGGCAGCTTTAAAGGTTGCTCGGGTTGATGAATATGTCCCTTTGTATTCTGAGGTCCCCCTCCCGAGCAAACAAACTAATGAAGAGGAAGATAGAATCGAGGAGCTTGGGTCTACTGAGGTAGAGGCTGCTGGTGGAGAAGTCAATCCGGAGACCGAGCAGGCCATTCCCAACATCTCTGGAACGGTTGTTGAGGAAGTGGGTACACCTGTGGAAACCACGGAGGAGTTTTTATCAGCTCTTTAAGGGGGTTATTTCCTTTTCTTTCTTTTGTAAGTCCTAAAGGATTTTTCCTTCTTTTTGTCTTTAACTTTTGTACTACCCCTCGGAGTTTGGATTCTAGCTTCAAGGGTTTCAGCCCCTTTTTGTTTAATGGAAATTAGCACTTTTTTACTTCTCTGAACTACATATTCGCAGTTTATTCGGGTTGAATACTTTGACAATTGGCCACAAAAGTGGCACTGTTGGTGCAAATATTAAGGCTTGTCAAGCCTATATTTTTCCAATTGATTTGGTTTTGCACTTCGAACTTAAGCCATTTCCTCTATAATCCTTTTTCTTCCTTAGTGTGGGATTATTCCTTCCATACTAAGGGTCAATTAGTTTGGATGAATACTACGAACGCTTAAGCTTTTTTTGCTTGATTTTTCTTCTAAGTATGAGATCAAAACTTCCACACCTACGGATTTATTAGTTCGGATGAACTTTAAACTTAGCCTATTTTAGGCTTTAACTTTTTCTTTCCCTGTAATGGGATTAAAACTTCAATACTTAAGGATTATTTAGTTCGGATGAACTTCGAACTTAAGCTATAATCAGTTTTCTTCCTTAGTATGAGAATAAAATTTTCATACTTAAGGGTTATTTAGTTCGGGTGAACTTTAAACTTAGCCTACTTTAAACTTTTAACCTTTTTCTTCCTTAGTATGGGATTAAAACTTCCTTACTTAAGGGTTATTTGGCTCTGATGAACTTCAAAGTTAAGTTATAATGTATTTTCTTCCTTAGTATGGGATTAAAACTTTCATACTTCAGGGTTATTTAGTTCAGGTGAACTTCGAACTTAACCTATTTCAGGCTTAACTTTTTTCTTCCTTGGTATAGTATTGAAACTTCCATACTTAAGGGTTATTTAGTTCGGATGAGCTTCAAACTTAGCCTATTTTAGGTTTAACTTTTTTCTCCTATGTATGAGATTAGCCCTTCCTTACTTAGGGATTTATTAGTTCAAATAAAGACTTCGAACTCTTAAGCTTTCCTTAGCTTGGTTTTTCCTTCTAAGCATGGGATGTTGTGGCGCCAGGATTTTAGATTTTTGTAAAAATAAGAAATTCAAGAGTTATATTGTAAACTTTTAGCACCTTGAAAACTAAAAAATTTTTAAAATTATTTTTATTGAAAAATGGAGTCGCCACTTAATTTTTGAAAAAAAGTAAGAAAAAAAAAAGTTACTGGTCCTTAAAATGCTGAACCAGAGAAAACATAGATCCGGGGGCAAATGTATGAATTGGGCAAAGGTATTGGTTCTTAATTAGATTTATTAAATGCATGCAAATACAGAAAATGTGGGTGAAGAGAGAACAAGCAAAGTCAAATAGAAAAAATAGCATAACGTATGTACATAAAACACATAATAAAGCATAAAAGAAACCCTAAGTCCTAAACACACAAAATCTATACTAAGGATACATGAGAGAAACAACATAAAATACACAATAAACCATAAAATGAACCTCTAAACTCTAATATTGTAAAATAACACTAATGAAACATGGAAAGCATGCTATGGGATTAAGCAAAGGAAAATAATCTTAAAGATTTCTAAACTCTAATTACGTCACAGTTTGAATACTGGATTCCATATATTAACATAATGTTGTAGAAATGAGGATTTAAGTTATTAAAACAGTAAAAAGGTTGCGGCCATGACTTATAGATGTCGCGGTCGCAAGAAAGATGGGGATAAGGTGTATGGTCGCATTGCGACCGTACTGATGTTAGTGCCAAAAGGTCACGCCCGCAACATTAGTTGCTGCAACCGCAAGGAATTTAGCCACTATTTTGATGAATTTTAAGAAACCATGTGTTGGGTGTGAATGTGCGATGTATTTATGACATTAAGTAGAATCACATAAGTGCTTAAGAATATTTCAATTGAAATCAAGATGAAAGCATGAATAGTTCAATGTTAACTAAAATTTTAGAATTAAGCATGCTAACAATGTGATTAATCAAAGTTAACAATTAAGCATGTGAATAAAGTAACTAAAAACTAGCGATAACAAATGTAAAAGGAAAAGCATGCAAATCATAATTCAAATTCTAACTCGACCTCTCCACGGGGTTAGAAAATGTGGCGAGGAAAGTGTCGGGGTTCCAATGAGGGTACTTGAAATGTGACAATCCAGGCATGTCCTCAAGTCATAGGATGCGGTGCTCGTCTATTTGGTTCTCGAAAAATGCCTCAATTCTAGTACTCGGGGGAAACAGGACAGCAGTACGGGTCGGGGTATGAGAAATTCGACTAACAGAGTATCGACGTACATCAATCGCCGTTTCAAAATTATTCCGAAGGTACGTTTATTTAGAAAACGCTACCCAATGAGATGGTGACACGTCCAAGACTCAGAATATTCTCAACTAGGTTACGATCGCCACCTTTAGAGGTTGCGATCGTAAGGATGAAGATTGCGACCGCGACATAATTTAGGGTTTCCAAGGGTTTTATGTTACGGTCGTGACAAACAAAGTTACGGGTGCAATGTTCAAAGGTTGCAGGCGCAACTATTTTGGCCAGTGAACAACTAGGTCACAAGGTTCGAAAGTTTGCGGCCTCACGGTTCAAAAATTATGATCTTGTGGTTCGATTTCATGAAGTATTGATTTTGAATCATTTTTTAGTGATCGTTTAGAGACTTTGCACGTCATCCCACTTGGTTTTCATCATTGGACTCACCAGGATAAGCCTAAGATTCGACAGGATCAAATCGGGGTGTTTACAGCTGCCCCAGTTTCACACAACTTGCGCAGTAACGCGTGATGCGAGTTATGTCAAAGACCTAGAGACAATGTCCCTTTACCGAGCCGTCATTTTAAAGCTATAAACACATAAGCATTCATATGATGATGGTCATACTCGAACATTTATCGAGCTTCCTACGTTCCCCTTTGCTAGGGATCAGACCAAAATATAGTTCAATGACAAATGCATGATGCAAGATGCAAAGCATGATGCGGATACTAACAGGTCAAAAGATACCCTAATGGTCGAGTGAAGACCTAAATGTGCACAGACAAAAAACAATTTAAAAATCGAGTTAAGATCTAAGAACTCAGTCGGGAATAAAATAATTAAAAGGATCGAGTCTAGATTCAAAAATTTATCTTGATCAGGAAAGTAACACAAATTAATAGGTTGAGTCAAAACCTAAAAATTTAGACAAGAACGGGATAAAAAATAATTAAAATGTCGAGTCAAAACTTTAAAACTATTTCAATTAAGAGAAAATCAAAAATTAATCAGTCGAGTTAAGTCCTAAAAATTTGGACGAGAACCGGAGAAAAAATAATTAAAAAGTTGAGTAAAGCTTTTAAAACTATTTGTAAATCTCCTAACTAAGAAAACAAACACATCATAAGGGTATTAATGGCACACAAAAAGTAATCATGACAGGAAAAGGTATGGTTGCAATATTTGAATGTTGCGGTCGCAGGGTCGAAAGCTCAAGGCCGTGACATGACGGTTGGGGCAGGTTGCGGGTGCAAGCATCTTTTCAAAACAACCTTGTAGTTGCCACAAAACGTTTCAAGAACCATAGGGTCGCGAACATCGAATGTTGCGACAGTAACTTCTGAAGGTCTTTAAGACCTCTCAGACTGCACGAGGCAGTCTCATTCGCGTCCTCCAGTCTCTCTCTCTCTCTCTCTAACTCTCTATTCTTTCTCGGTGCTCATGAGGTTTTAAGACTTTTCTTTAGCTCTCCTTCAACAAAGGATGTTTACTTTGTTGTTGTGTCTTCCCTTCCTTTTCATGGCGGGTCACATCTATGGAGACGACGATCTTGGGGCGCAACGGGGGTCTTCCGCTACTGATAGTACTTATGTTGGCTCCATTAGAGGTGACAATTCCAGCATCCCCATTGGCGGGATTCCTGACCCTCAACCCTTCACTTCTATGTGGTAATGGATGCTTTAGCGACCGATTCCGAGTGGGCTTTGCTTTGATAGGCTGAGGATCGTGAGACAGCGGCACGGGCAGCAGCAGCAGCACAGGCGGCGGCAGGTCAGGCAGTTATCGAGGCGAAGATAGTTGTCTTCTTGGATCCCCACACTGGCGAGGGCATTTCGGCTCGATTTGACCCTCTGCAATATGCTCTGGTACCACACCGTCTAGACCGTGGTAGGATAAGGAGGTACAAGCCTCTCGTTATTGACGTGGCTGTTGATCTTCTTCACCACAAGCCTCATGTCCACTTATCTCACCATAATCACGCGGTAAGTCCTCTTTTCTTTTTTTCAGTTTGAAGCATGCATTGTAGTTCCACTTTCGAACATATAATGTACGTCTAGGTTTCCCTGATACTTGTGATAAATGCATGTGATTAAAGAAATCGAAACTCGAAACATTACCCCAGTTAAAATGCTATAACATATTCAATATGCAATTAAAAACAAAACGAAAGGACTTGAAACTTGTAACGGTCATAAATGCAATTCAAGCACATAAAACTTAGAACTAGAGACCCAGGACAATAGACTTGGACACTAGACTAAGAATCTAATAGAATACCTAGATGACCGGGGTTTTTAAACAAAACACCAAAATACTAGGATTTAGAACACGGGTACCTGGGGAGCAGGGCTTTAAAACATAGGTGCCTGGAGAGCAAGGCATAGGGTGCTTGGGAAGTAGGGCTTAAGATGCCTAAGAAGCAGGGCTTAGGATGCTTGAGAAACAGAGCTTAAAGTATAGGTGCCTGAGAATCAGGATTTATGGTGCCTGAGGAGCAGGGTTTGGGGTGCCTGAGGAGCAGGACTTAGGATGCTTGAGAAGCATGGCTTAGGGTATAGGTGCTCTAGGAGTAGGGCATAGGGTGTCTGAGGAGCATGGCTTGAAAACCTAATACGCCTTTAGGACTTAGGGTGCCAGGAGAGCATGGCTTGGGGTGCCTGGGAAGCAAGGCTTAGGGTGCCTGGGCAGCAGGGCTTAACAAACCTAAGGATCGTCTCACGAACCTAGGACCTAGACAACGCTTCCCATATGACTTGGGTTTTGATAGAGGTTTGCCTAGCGGACTAGGGCTTGGGGTGCTTGGGAATCAGGGTTTGGGTGCCTAAGGAGCAAGGCTTGGGTGCTTGGGAAGTAGGGCTTAGGGCGCCTGGGAAGCAGGGCTTAATAAACTTAAGGATCGTCTCACGAACCTAAGACCTAGACAATGCTTTGCATATGACTAGGGTTTTGATATAGGTTTTCCTAGTGTATAAGGGCTTGGGGTGCCTGGATTACTAGGGCTTGACAAACCTAAGACACCTTCTAGGCTTAGGACCTAGACAACGCTTTGCATATGACTAGGGTTTGGTTATCTCTTCTTCTTCTTCTTCTTTCTTTTTGCATTCCATTTGATATGACAACTTTTACTATATCTTCTGATTATCTCCTTTTGCTTTTATACTATGGCAAGCACATAAGAGGTTTCGGTGGTTCTGGGGACGCTTTAGAGTGGTACAGAGCACTCCTTGCCCTGAGCCGAGCTTTCGTCGATGGAGCTAATTTTTCCTAACTCATACCATTACTAGGTGACACCAGTAACGACAGGGTTCAAATGACGACTCTAGTAGAAAGGTGGTGGGATACCACCAACACCTTTCACTTTCCCACCTTTGAGGCCACCGTGACTCCATTGGACTTCGCGATGATCACTGGCATCCGAGTTGATGGGGACCCTATTCCATTTGATCCAGACATCCCTCACTCTACCGAGGTACTGACATACTTTCCTGACACCGTTCCTCTCCAAATAGATCGGGGCCGAGCCAGGTACACCTGATTTTACACTCATTTTTTGCCATTTCTAGTGCACCGAGCTCTGCCATTATGAATGGGTCACCTGAGTTTTTATTTTATACATCTTTAGTCTTTTTTTATTCGTGAACGAGGAGAATATCGTCCATCTTCACTATCTAGGAGCTCTCCATCACTTGGACAGGGTCGCATCTTACGACTGGGGTGGTGCTGCTCTTGCCACTCTATACGGCTTTATGAGGGTTGTGACACGGATTCCCCAGGAGATGAGCATTGCAGGATACTGGAGGATCTGTGAGGCATACCACTATTTCTGTCTTTCTACACTTTCATCTGTACACATATCTGTTATCTGCTCTTTTGTTGACCCTTTCTTTTGCAGCTTTAGAGCTATGAGTTCCTCGAGATGCATGTGCCAACGAACTCTCATTCTGATCCTCTAGTGATTCCCTTCGTTGCTTGGTGGATGAAAGAGCAGAAGGGGACAAAGCCCGGGGGAAAGAACCTTAACTGATTTTGGCTATTTTTGGACCGACTGATTCCTGATCAGGTATGGCTTCTGTTCCTTATCACTGCTACTATTTTTTGTTCTGCTACTATTTTTTGTTCTTATTGGATGTCATTCCTTTTCTACAAGTTTGGTGGGACGTCTAGCGGGGAGTAGAGGATAGAGCCAGCACAGACTTGATGCGCAGCCATGGCATCTCCTTCACGCGCATCTTGTTAGAGGGCCCCTTCTGGCGAGAGTGGTACCTTGGGGAGAGGGTAGTTTGCTAGTCTCTCGGCCTAGATCATTTCTGCATTCCAGTGCCTCCTCTTGCTCGCATGCGCCAGACGGATATCTTGAGTGACCTGGACGTCATGTTGGAGATGGTTGGTGTTCATGATTCTACACTGTTGGAGCCCGCAGGAGACTACATGGCGTGGGTAGGGGGACACCTAATGGGGCTGATGGGTCCTTGTCTAGAGGTTGCAGCAAATCCCCCGGCTGGACCAGCTAGACCCGAGAGAAGAGCATGTGCAGCAACAGCAGTAGCTACAGCTGGAGTAAGAGTGGGAATAGGAGTTGCTGGAGCAAGAGCGGTGATTGCAGAGGTTCCCCGGGACGTTACTGTCTTCGTGGAGGGACATCCATTCGAGCTTCCAATTCTGGTTCCACCAACTCCAGAATTCAGAGTAGACGTTTCTCAGGTTTGTCTTTGTCCTTTTCTTTCCTTGTTAACTTTTCTTTGTTTAGTTTGCTTGAATCTTATTTCCTTTCTACAAGTTAACCAGGCGTGGGTAGATTGT
>JAUMHN010445645.1:0-11082 GCA_032360265.1 Heliamphora ciliata
AAGCTCTTCTCTCTATCTATAACCCTTGCCTGACTTGATTGTCGGAGGGTCCACCGATATAAAGTCACCGGCGGACATCTCACCTCTTTCTTGTGCAGGTATACACGTGGCATCAGCTCCTGACAATTCAGCCTGCTTGGACAGGACCAGTAGATTCCAATCCTAATCCTCTACAGTAACATAAACCCAGAAGAGAAATTGCATCCATAAATCTGAACAGATAAAGCAGTGGGTTGAGAGTGAGAAGGAAAAATGTAACATAAGCTCAGGAGAGAAATTGCGAGCATCAATTTGAATAGATAAATGGTCCGATAAATTCATAACATATAAATTTATTTGTTTTGTATAAAAATTGGATAAATTTATCTATTTTATAGATAAATAGATAAATATGTAAATAAATAAATTTATCTGTTTACTGCAAAAAAATCAAACAAATACGCAAATAGTAAACAGATAAATTTATTTATTTACTGCAAACAGATTAAATAGATAAATTTATTTTTTTATTACTATGCATACAGATAAATTTATCTGTTTGCGTTGCTAATAGATCAAACAAATAAATATACAAAAATAGATAAATTTATCTGTTTATAAATAAATTTATAAAAAATAGATAAATTTATATAGCAAACAGATAAACTTATACAAAATATTTAAATTTATCTATTTTACATAAATTTATCTAATTTAAAATATTTTATCAATTTTGTTTCAAGATATATATATTATTGATAAACTAACCTAAACGAACCTGGAAAAGCTCTCCATGGAATCTCCGAAATACGAAACATATGGAAAGGTTTCCCATAAAATCCTAGAATGCAAAATGTATGCTCCGTTATGAGATTCCCATGTCGAGGATGTTGATGTCAACGTGAATAGAAAAAACTTTTGGATTCCCTCTTAAAATCAGAAGGAAGCCGAAGACAATTGGTTATTGTATAAGGATATTTTTAGAAAAATTTTACTTTTTAAATGAATTAGACCTTACAAGTTAAGATTTTTATTGATGGACCTATTATTGGATAAACTTGTAAGTATGGACCTCCGACTGAAAAGTCTAAAAAATTTAGTTGAAAATTTTATTTGAATGCTCCAACATATTCTCAAAACCTACTTTAACCACCTTTTATATTTAAAAAAAAAGGAAATGTTATAGGAATTTTTAATTATATATTTAATTATTCTGGCAATTCAAGTAATATAAGTCTTTGAAGTATTGTAAGACTCATAGTTGGATTAGGAGTCGTGATACTTGGTTAGCATAAGTCTTGTTTATTAATATGAGAGTTAATTACTGTAGGGTCTTAGTTTCATAAATTGTTTTGGGATAAGTCCTATCCATTTATCTTATATTCTAATAAGTTTCTATTTTTGAAATTATCTATCAATTTGGATCATTTAACCCTTGGTAAGTAAGAAAATGTGAGATATACATGTGCATATATAAACTTATAATTAAGTAACTGATTTGATCCAACCTTCCATTCCAGCTCACCGTTTCATATCTTAGGAATTTACCAATTTTGATTCTCTATTATCTCTGGCGCATGAATGATATATTCATCACATGATATCCTTTGTACTGAATGTAGTATAAAAATAAACGCATATGCTTATTTGTAGTATCAATATTCGACGAGTATCAAATCACGAAGAGGCCTAGAGCATCAACCTTGTCTTTATGACATCGAACGGGCCGGTGGATAATCGACCAGCCATTCCTGCAAGAAATCTTAATATAATAGATTGCCATAGTTGGAGGACTTTTTCATCGCCTTCTTGCTTCTTCCATAAGATTCTGTCAAAAACATTTGTTAGCTCAAGGGCATTTTAATAGATTTTGATGATTTTATTAATTAACATTTTCTAATTAAATAATTTAAAAATATTGTATTTAATTATTTCAAAAAGGTAGTGTCGCACTACATGCCAAATGAGCCGACACCGTATGCCATTTGTGCTGACATATTGAGCTAAATGGGTTGACACTTAGTGTTATTGAACATAATATTTTGTGCCGACACCAATTGGCTTTTAGGTCGACACTTACAGGCAAAGTACGCTTGACAAACTCAAGTGTGTCAACACTATTGAAGTTTAGGGTCGACACCTTAATAGCTTTGCTTGAAACATTTCAGGAACTCAGGTCTGTCGACACCAAAAAGATTTATGTCGACACCTTAAGTATTGAACCGAGATCCATGATAAGTCGACACAAAAAAAAATGAGTCAACACAAAGGCACCCTTCGAAAACAAGCAGTTTGGGTCGACATTGTTTTTCTAGTAGCTAAGTCAACTTCTTTTGTCGACACCAAAATGAAGAAGGGTTGACACCATTTTTCCAGTAGCCAAGTCTAACTGAATGGGTTGACACCAAAGTGAAGATGTATCGACACTATTTTTCCAGTAGCTAAAGTTTCTCATCTTAGTCGACACCAATGAAGACATGAGTCGATACCATGAGCAGACCATGAAGTCTTGGGTCGACACCAATATTGATATAAGTCGACACCAAGGTCCCAACTGAAAAACTGAAGAAAAAAAGGGTCGACACCAAAAAATCCATGAGTTTACATCACTGTGTAAGTAAGGAAAATGCAAAAATAAGATCGACACTAACAAAGTATTGAGTCGAAACATTTGCCCAAGAACCAAGGACACGACCACATTGTGTCGACACCGAAGGAATTTGTGTCGACACTTGCGACGGATTTTAAAAAGTGCGCTAGTTCGAACGGTAATATTTTCAGAGTATTTATTGCCTCCACCAACCATTCAACTATCATTTACTTCAGTAGGCTATATAAAGAGTTAATTTTCAGAGCTTCAAACCATTGGACACTATTCTATTAATTGCATTGAAAGCTCAAATACTTCAAAGATGCATTCACTGCTACATTAACTCCTTCAGCCCAAATTCTCTCACCTCTTTGTACATTTATTAGCAAATCATTATAAGGAGTGAGTGTTAATGAATCTCTGATTCAAATCTCATTTATTGTAAAGGGTGAGTCAATCTTGTGATTCTTTAAGAGAGTGAGCTAACTTCTTAAAGAAGAGCTTAAGAGAGTTTAAAAAATAAGAGATTGTTTGCAGAAACATATTCAAGCTGTAAAGACTTTTGAATACGCCTGTGAAGCATTTGGTTATAGTGCAAATTCTCAATGAAAATCTTGAAGAGTGAACGTAGGCTTGGAAGAAGCCGAACCACTATAAATCTTGGTGTCTAGTTCCACTTTCTCTCTCTTATCTCTTTAGTTTCACAGTTAGTTATATATCTGCTATATTTGTTTTTGTGAAATTAAAAGGCTTTCAAAAAAAATTTTAAAATTGTTATTATTGTTTTAAAATATAATTCATCCCTCTCTTGGGTTGTCTAGAACTAACAATTGGTATCAGAGCTTGGTCTTTTGTTTAATGACTTAACAGTCAAATAGGAGCTGTAGCAACCAGTATTGGACTAGTTCAACCAAAAGGCCAGTCCACCAATAGACCACCCTTATTCAATGAAACAAACTATAATTATTGAAAAGCCAAGATGAGGATTTACATCCAAACTATTAACTATGACTTTTGGAGGGTCATCATAAATGGACCAAGAAGGTCTACCACTGTGGTAGAAGGGGTCACTATCCCTAAGCTTGAAAATGAATTGACAGAGGCTGATATTAGAGAGATTAAAAAAAAATACCAAGTCCATGAACCTATTACATTGCTCTCATGACCCTAATGAGTTCAATAGGATCTCCACATATGACACTGCCAAAGAGATATGAGATAAACTTGAGGTTACTCATGAGGGTACCAACCAAGTCAAATAATCTAAAATTAGCATGCTTATTCATAATTATGAATTGTTCAAGATAAAGTATTTTAAAACCATTTCTGAAATGTTTACTAGAATGGACTAATGCAAAAATGATGAGAAAGATTCTAAGGTGTATGCTAAAAAGTTAGAAAGCCAATGTGACAGCCATTCAAGAGACTAAGAACCTCACCATTATTAGTTTGGAGGAGTTTCTTGGGTTACTCATGACTCATGAGATAAACATCAAGATGGATGATAAAGAAAACAACAACAACAAAAAAAATTGCCTTCAAGTCCTTCATCCCCGAGAATGAATTCGATAAAGATTCCTCCAGTGATGAAAATGAAGACCTTGCTCTCATCACAAAAAAGTTTAAAAAGTTTCTTAGAAATAAAAAATAAAGAGGAAGAAAGTTCTTCAAGAAAGATAGGCACAAAGGTGAACCCAACATATTCAAAGGAGAAACTAACATATTCAAAAGTAACAACAAGAAAGATGAAATCATTTTTTTTTGAGTGCAAAAAGTCTAGTCACATAAAGGCTTAATGTCCTAACTCAAAATATACTACAAAAAGAGGTTCAAGAAGGCAATGTTGGCTGCTTGGGGTGAAACTGATGATAACAGTTTCGAGGATGAAAAAGAAAAGAATGAAGTAGTTAATCTATACCTCATGGCCAAGGAAGATAAATAGGTAATTGATGATCCTTTTTTCTTTAAAAGAACTACAACTTGCATTTGAGAATATGCATGAAGAATTAAGAAAAATGGTTGCTAAAAATGTCGTTCTTAAGAAAATGGTTCTTTCCTTATCAAATGAAAATAAATCTTTAAATGAAGAAAAACTTTCTCTGTCAAGTCAAGTAATTTTTTAAAAAAATGAAAACAAACTTTTACATGATAACGTAGAAGATCTCACAAACATTGTGCATACATTTATTCTTGAAAAAGAGAACTTAGACATATTTCTTAGCATGCAAAAATACGTTTTTAACAAAGCTGGCATAGGTTATTAACCAAAAATAAAATAAAAATTTTTGAGCAATATTTTTGTTAAAACCTCTTCTAATCATTCTCATGCTACTTACATTCACTGTTATGAGAATTGACATATTGTCACACACTGTTCACATAGAAACATTCATGTTGCATCTGCTAAAAGGGCTTGGATTCCAAAGAGAACACACCACATAGAACTAACTCCAATGGACCCAAGAAAATTTGGATACCAAAAATTAAAACTTAATTTTCTTTGCAGGTGTGTCTCAAGTATTTATTCAAAGAAGGGATGTGGTATCTTGATAGTGCCTGTTTAAGATACATGACATGTGACAAGCCAATGTTTGTCTCTCTCATGCCCAAAGATAGTCGATTTGTGACATTTGGAGACAATAGTAAGGGCAAAATCATAAGAGTTGGTTGTATTGTTAAAAATTGTTCCCCTTCTATTGAAAATATTTTACTTGTTAATGGTTTGAAATATAACCTTCTTAGCATCAGTCAGCTTTGAGACCACAAAATTGTCTTTAATCATGATAAGTGTATTATTGAAAACTCAATTGACCACAAAGTTATTTTTAAAGGTCATGGGCATAAAAATGTATACACTTTCAATCTTAATGACTTATCTAAAAATAATACAAAATGCTTAGTAGCCTTGAGTGATAACATTTGGTTATGGTATAGAAGACTTAGGCATGCTCACATGAATTTGATTTCAAAATTTTTGAAAAAGGAGTTGGTGGTTAGATTGTCTCAACTCAAATTTGAAAAAGATAAAATCTGTAATGCATGTCAACAAGGCAAACAAGTTAGAAGTTCTTTTCAATCAAAAATGGTAATTTTAACTTCTAGGCTTTTACAACTGTTGCACATGAACTTATTTAGTTATACAAGGACTCTTAGCCTTGGAGGCAAGATATATGTATTTGTTGTAATTGATTATTTCTCTATATACACTTGGGTATTATTCATAACTCATAAGGATTAAGTTTTTGTTGCTTTTTTAAAACTGTCTCGGAGAATTCAAAATAAAAAAAAATTTTCAAATTACAAATATCAAAGTGATCATAGTATGAAATTTGAAAACAAATTTTGAAAAATTTTGTGATAAAAGTGGTATAGACCATAATTTTTCTACTCTTAGAACTCCTCAAAAAAATAGTATAGTTAAAAGAAAGAATTCGTCTAGAAGAAATTGAGAATCATACTCTGTGAAAATAATCTACCAAGATACTTTTGGGTCGAGACCGTCAATACAGCTTGCTATATTATGAACAAAGCCATGATTCGAACTTCTCTAAAAAAAACTCCATATGAGTTGTGGAATGAAAAAAAATTTAACATCAGTTATTTTCGTGGTTTTAGTTACAAATATTTTGTTTTAAACAACAACAAAACTTTTTTGGACAAGTTCAATGCAAATTTGATGAGGGGTTTTGCTTGGGTTATTCTATATTTCGTAAAGCCTATAGAGTTTTCAACAAAAAGACCTTAGTTATTGAAGAATCTATACATATTATTTTTTATGAGGTTAACCTCAGTTCTTCTAAGAAACTTTGTGAAGATAACATTGTTGATATAGAAAAAGGTGTTGAAGACATCTTTATCAAATACTAAGAAGAGCCAAATCAAGATAAAGCCACAAATATGCAACAAAATGAAGAACAACCGGCTGCAAGTCCTTCAAACTAGAAAAATTCAGATCTTCCTAAGGAATAGAGGTATGCTCATGGTCATCCAAAAGATTTGATCGTTAGTAACCCAGCTCATGGTATAAAAACTAAATTTTCACTACATAATGATTGTGGTAATTTAGAATTGCTTTCCCACACTGAACCAAAATATTTTGAAGAAACTGAAAACGATCATTTTTGGATCTTGGCTATGCAAGAAGAACTAAACTAATTTGAAAGAAACAAAGTTTGGACTTTAGTCCTAAAACCTAAGAATCACTCCATTATTGATACAAAATGGGATTTTAAGAATAAAATAAATGAGAATGAAATAGTTTTTAGGAACAAAACTCAATTGGTAGCCCAAAGTTATAATCAAAAAGAATGCAGCGATTTTAATGAAACTTTTGCTCTTGTGGCTAGGCTTGAAGCTATTAGGATGTTGCTTGCTTTGCATGCTTTAAAAATTTTAAATTTTATCAAATAAATGTCAAAAGCATCTTTCTAAACGGTTTTATCTCTAAAGAAGTCTTTGTAAAATAACCTTCTGATTTTAAAAATCCAGACTTCTCAAATCATGTTTTCAAACTCACAATGGCTCTCTATAGTTTGAAGCAAGTATTAAAAGTTTGGTATGGAAGGTTTAGCAAATTCTTGATTGAAAAATAAGTTTTTCAGAGGCAAAATTGATACAACTCTTTTCATCAAGTCTAAGGAAAAAGAAATGCTAGTTGTACAAACTTATGTAGATGATATCATTTTTTACTCAACTAATAAAATTCTCTACAAGAACTTTGCTAAGTGTATGTAGGGAGAATTTGAAATGAGCATGATGGGTGAACTTAATTACTTCATTGGACTTCAAATCAAACAAACTCAAGAATGAATCTTCATATATCAGTCTAAGTATACCAGAGATTTATTGAAAAGGTGTGACATGTTTAATGCAAAACCCATGAAAACTCCCATGTGCCCTTCAACAAAGCTTAACAAAGATGAGAATGATAAGCAGTAGAAGAAAAAAGATATAAAGGTATGATTGATTCTCTGCTGTACTTAACTGCTAGTAGACTTAATATAATGTTTAGTGTATGCATATGTACTAGATTTCAAGCTAGTCCTAAGATATTTCATGTGACTGTTATTAAACGCATCTTTAAATATCGCTTAGGTACACAAAACCTAGAATTATTCTATTCTAGAAGAATAGCTTTTAAGCCATTTGGCTATTCTGATGCAGACTTTGCCGGTTACAAAATTGATAGGAAAAATACTAGTGGAACATGTCAACTCTTAGGACACTCACTCATATAATGGTTTAGCAAAAAAACATAACTCGGTAGCCTTATCTATAGCTGAGGCTGAGTACATTGCAGCTTATAGCTGTTGTGCACAAATTCTTTAGATGAAACAACAATTCGAAGACTATGATGTATGCTTAGATCACATTCTCATTAAGTGTGACAACACTAGTGCTATTAATATATTCAAGAACCCTATTTAACACTCTAGAACAAAGCATATAGAAATCAGACATCATTTTATTAAAGATCATGTTCAAAAAGAAAATATAGAACTTGAATTTGTAGGCACAGATCATTAACTTGCTAATATATTCACGAAACTTCTTAATGAAGAAAGATTTTGTTATATTAGAAGAGAACTTAGTATGGTATGTGCTCTAAATTGATGATTATATATCATACTAACCATGTCTGTTCAATGCTTTTCATGCTTTAATTGATGTGTGAAAGGTGTCGACACAATGTTAAAACGTGTCGACACATATGTGAAAGTGCTGACACAAATGCTATATAGTATCAATACATTTTGAGAAAAGTGTCGACCCCCAGCTATATAATGTCGACAAAATGCGTTATCTAGCTCTCGATAAAATTTGTGTCGACTCACTTGTGAAGAGTGTCGACATAATGAGCCAAAAGTGTCGACACCTTGCTGAAGCAATGTCGACACAATTTCTGTTTTTAAACATCCACTGTGTCGCGTGAAAAATGTCGACACCCATAAGAAACGTGTTGACACATTTCATAAAGTTTATATAGGCGATTTTCTCCCCTTTTTCATATTCGTGCTCAGCCTTTCAGTTACCCAACTGTCCCTTCGTCTCCTTCTCTCTCTCATTGTCCCTTTTGCGACTTTAAAATCCTAGAGTCAACACCCCCACCTTCGAGGCCACCTCGAACAATGGGAAAAGGAAGTAAGCGTCCCAACGCCGGTAAGAGTTCAAACCCCAAGTCGGCAAAGAAGAAGAAGACGGCGAGAGTACCAACAACAGAGACGGGAATCGACACCTCCCTCAAGTTTTAGTACAGCCGCATCAAAAACATGTACTTCCTCTCGTTTGTCAATCGCAAGGTAATCTTTGGCCGTTCGATTAACTTTAATTTCTTCGACTCCAGTGAAATGAAATTCTCGGAGTGGTTTACCACTCTAGGGTGGATGAATTTGTTACAGATTCAAGACCACCATTACCCCACTCTAGTTAAACTATTTTATGCTCACATAAAAGTGTTTGATACTTTCACTGATACAACCATCACCACTTGGGTGAATGGTATTGAAATCCATTTTAATTCTGAAACCTTGAACAACATTCTCGGTCTTCTCAATGATAGACTCTTCGTTCCCTGCCATAGAAAAAAGAGGACCATTGAGAACTTTTCTTTCCATGATGTTATGAAAAAGATTTTTTAGATTGATGTTGTTGACCCCATAAAGCCTTTGGAGGCCAACTCTTTAAATCTAGAGATAAGGCTCCTTCATCATTTTGTTAACCACATTTTCTTGCCCCAATTTGAAAAATTTAGAGATGTGTCTTTCATGCACATCTTCATTATGTGGTGCATCTTAAAAGGCCACAAGCTTGATCTTGTTTATTTGTTTATTTCTGACATGCTCCCGTCATATACCAAATCCAACACCTCCATCCCTCACAGTATGTACCTCAATAAAGTGTTTTGACATTTTGGCGTTGATCTATCTAAGGAGAAAGAGATCCCTTTCTCCAAACATGACCTCTATAATAGAACCACTCTCAAGCACATGTAGATCACTCAGATCAATGGTGTCTGGACCAACAAAAAGGCAAGTTTTGCCTCTCCTTCATCTAGAAACCCATCCACCAGAAAAATCATCATCCGCCACCTTTTTCTAGATCACATGTCTCCTATGTTCCTTTTGATCCTTCCTCGCCTAAATCTCCTCTCCCTTCTCCTAGGGTTGATCCTTTTGCACATTCCTCCTCTATTCCACCTCCTCATCCTCCTCCTCTAACTTTCGGTGCCTCATCCGCATCTGCTCAATCTGAGCCTCCCTCATCCCTTCAGTTGGCCGAACTGACTTCCCTAGTTCAGTGCATGAGTTCATCGTTGGCATCCCTTCATCAAAAGGTTGAAGCTGACATGCATGATCTTGGGTGTCGTATTAACACTATTGCTGAGACTGTTGTCCTGATCAGTGGGAAACAAAAAGACCTTATGAAAGAAGTTCAGAATGCTTGCAAAGTAGGAATTATCCTTAGCCAAAACATGGGCAAAAGCATTGATAAAATTGTTCAGGCCAATAAGAATATCCTCCAGCAGATCAGGAAAGAATATGATGAAGGGGTGGTGATGGCAGTTTAGCAAAACTGTAGGAAGGTGGATGAGCACATAAACTTGCTCAAGGAAGCATGGGCTATGCAATTCAAGCCCAAAGAGACAAATGCAGAAAAGGAAGCACAGCTAAGACAAGAAGCATACCTAGCCCTCGCAACTACTTTTGTAGCTCTAGAAGCACAAGAGAAAACCTCTGAGAAGTCACTTGTAGCAAAAGAAAGAGAAGTTGGAAGGAAAAAGGCTATAGAAGATAAAAAGCAGAAGAAAAAGCAATTCGATGACATCTGAAGCCCCCTCTTTTGATGTTGACAAGATGGGAGAAGAAACAGAAAAAGAAGAAGGAAAAGTATAAAATAAGAAGAGAAGAAAAAAAAAGAAGTTTTAAGTTTTTTTTAATAGGAATGAGAAGATGTACCTGAAAAACAAACTTGCTGTTTTTATTTTGTGTTTTGGTTGTGAATGTGCTGTGAATGTTTGTTTTTAAAAACACTTTATGGTTGTGAATGATTGGTATATGATTTTGAAAAACATTAGCAATTGTCTGTATGGGATTATTGCTTATATTATGAATTGGGAATTCTAGTTTTTCTATCTCTGTTAGATGATTGTATGAAAATCATGTTCTTTAAGTTTCACTTGTTGATTGATTGCCATATTGTGATTTGTAGTTGCAATATTGAATGAGTATCATGAACTGTTTAATGTCTCATTGTTATGATTGAATATCTTGTTAAAGGCATAAAGATAAGGAAAATATCTTTGTCCACAATCTATTCAAATATTTTTTAGAAAATATTGTCATCATAAAAACGGGGAGATTGTTAGTTTAAGGGTATTTTAATAGATTTTGATAATTTTATTAATTCATATTTTCTAATTAAATGATTTAAAAAAGATTATATTAATTATTTTAAAAAAGGTGGTATCGACACTACATACCAAATGAATCGATACTTTATGTCATTTGTACTGA
>JAUMHN010445655.1:0-11081 GCA_032360265.1 Heliamphora ciliata
TACTAAAACTCTGTGCTACAGTCGTACCGATGGTATGTCCATTTCCATCTAAACTGTGAACATAAAATTTATATTCTACAAGAACCTAAAATTTGATCTTCTATCTACAAGCCGTACTCTACACATCAGATTAAATACTATATAGAATATTAGACATCCATGCATATCAAAAAAATGATACACATGCATTGCTCATGCAGATTCTCATAAAATGAAAAACTAATTTTATTAAAATAAAATTAAATACTAAAAATATAGTTTTTAGTATACCAACCCTAACACGTGTGTATGCGAGAGTATTCCCCGAAAGGACGTGAAAGTTGAAAAAGCCTGAGTCTTTTCCGAGATTCATGGGACCACTAAGAGTGTTGGAGAGATATGATGAAACCACATACCGTCTGAAAGTAGCACCGGGATTTAAAAAGCTATTAGGGGATAAGATGGATGCAAGGTGGATGCAGACATATAAACCAAGGAATAGGAGAGGAATCATCAACCCGCGCAACCTGACAATCAACTTTAACAATCCATAAACGTACCTGGAGATACCAGTAGCCATTATCAACAGGACTTGCATGGTGCTGGAGGACTTTTGGCACGTGGAAGTGCAGTGGCGCTGCTACGGTATCTACGAGGCGACGTGGGAGCATGACTCAGTTATTCGCTATTTCTATCCGCATCTGTTTGTCTAGGCCTTAGTATGATAGATGTTGTATTTTTCCTTCGATGAATACTATGCTTGTGTTAGGTTAACTCTTGAAAACTTTGTAATGGTTATGTGTTTGGATGAAATGCAAGTGTTCGTTATTAAATTCTTCATAAGCTATCTCATAATCTCAAACTAAATTCTATAATATCCCAAAATATGAAGACAATTAGGAATGAATACAACCCCAAAATATCGACACTCTTTTAGGATGACTAATGGACGATCAAATCACCGGCAAGTTAACTAATCCCTAGATGATAAACCACTTGGAGCAGCCTAAGTTTTGTGAAAACTACCATTAAAACCCCGTAACTTCGCCCTTATGAGTTTCTTTTCCCAATCCCTTGTATCAACTTTTATACTCTGTTAAAATAAATAAATAAATAAATAAATTTCTTTGCTTCTCTTCCATTCTAATAGCACCGGTAATGCTACCCAGTATCATTCGTAGGTAATTCTCCTCTACTTAAGTCTTGTTGGTAACCCTATCAGGAAATTTGTCATAGAAAATACCCTTACCCTTGAAGTTTTCGTTGATTAAGCCATGCCTAGATGACGACTAGTATTCACCTTTGATTGTCCTTCAATGCAAGCCATCATCCTTAGACAAACTGTTTAATTATATCCTTTAGTCCCGAATATTCGATATTACCCAGACCCTCTACCACCGTTCATTTTCCCCTGACTTCAATACTACACTGACTGAAGCAATTTTATAAATTCTTGAAATCCCAATATGGGGAGTTGACTTGGATGGTTGAATTGAAGTATGTTATGCTGACGTAATTTCAGAGCAAATATCTAGTTGGCTACCCATTACTTAAAAGTATCTTTGTCAGGATCAGATATTGCACAGATTGATTAATTGCTAATCTCCTTTCTTCAATGCATTTAAGCTTCAATTGACCTCTCCACATGGGTCAATGGTGATTGCTTTTACTGAGACCCCTTGCCTTAATTCAACCTATCCCTGAACCATCTGGGTTCCACCCTAAATTACTCTAACCCCAGTTATGTTTTGCACCATTCGAATTTCTCATCTAAATGCTTACCTATTCACTACCTTATGATCACCTTCTCTAAAACCAGTAAAATTGAGCTAACCATCCTTATCAAACTCCACACATGTTTTTGCCTGTTGATCTTCAAAACCTTTCCCCGTAAGTTTATAAGTAACGACGATTGTCAGAGTATTACGTCATTAGGCCTTAGTGCTTTTAAGAAAAACTAGGACAATGCACTGGAACCTCTTAACACCTCTTCGAATTGTGAGGTAATTTTTCCTCAACATTACGACTTAAAGTACCGTCAACGTCCATGTTTATCAAAATTTTGAAAATTGAGACCCCCAACTGCAAGAATGGTTAAGTAAGGGTTTACTCAACTAACTACACCTTTTTAAAGGACCTGACAAGTAGAATTATGTCATCAGTAACCTACAGTTAGGAACAATAGCTTCACACCAAGGGACTCATGACATCACCATGTGATAGAGTTTAGACTTTCCTAAACTAGTTCATAGCAGACCCACACATCAAATGAACCGGGAAGGAAGGAATTCATACCAACAGTAGGGAAGTGGAAAATAAGAGATAACCTCGAGCTTAGGATACCCTTAGTATGCAAATAAAAGAAGAATATCTGTATGTATTGATATTCCTGTCGGCTTTTCCCACCAAAACGTTAAGATTTGAATCCTACCATCCCCACCTTCAGTGAGGAAATTTGATGACAACCAGGAGGGTCAAGTGCCTGATGGAGAATTAACTATCAAACCACAATGGATCACATGACTCAATATTACCTCAGATATACCTTTTATCACGCTCAATTGCCCTAGAATGACCAACTGCTGGAGAAAAATGACCCAATCTTTGGAAGAGACGTTCAGACCCTACGTATCAACACTTGAAGGGAAAATGGTGGAAGCTAAGAGAAATGGTATAACACTTGGAAAGGCTGGAATAGGAATAAAAGCATATGACTACGGACTTCGTCACCGGAATCGTTAAGATCGCATCAGGAGCACAACAACATTCAAATTACATGGGTCGCCTCACCAAGATCACTCGCTTTTTATTGGTTAAACCTCACGACACATCGGTAGTTATAAGCAAAAAGTATATTCGTATGATTTTAAACTAACATGAGTTCTCTACCATACTCAACCGAGACCCGCATCTCGCCCTGGTAATTCGGTCACACGATTCTAAACCATCAAAAGCATGCTATGAGCAAGCATAAGGGAAGTTGAAGGAAACTCTTACCTTCGATCAAAATCTTCTTACAACAACATCTCCCGAGCTAGCTTTTGCAACTGTATGAGGTTTTGTGTGTAAACAACACTACAAGTTATCAACGTACGAATAGAAACAAAAAGGATTGATTGGCTGGAATAAATCTCTACTAGTCAATAAAATGAGACCCAGAATGCAATAACAGAAATTTAGGTAGAACCCAAAATAGCAGCCTTACGTTAACAATCTACGGTAAAGAACGATAGAATCTCAATGGATAAGACTTTTCATAACTAATAAACGTGTTAAGTGGAACCAAGGAGGAAATGGACGTCTCGAGCCTAGCACAAATCTTGCAAGATCTAGCAGCCAATTTGGATCAAACACAAGGGAAGGCACCCCAGGAAGGATCATGGTACTTATCAGACATAAGGGTATAGAATATCCCAGCACCTGGGAAGGAGAATTTCTCTCGAACAATAGAGATTTGGATTAAGACCTCAAGGCAACAACAAACAACAGTAAGAACTTGTTATAAATGCAACCAGCCAGAACATAAGTTGACTCATTGCCCAACAAGAATTGGAGAAGGTAATCAATGAGGACCACTATGGAATAACAAGAAGATCACGCTCTTAGAGCCTTACTCACAAGATGGCAGAACGAGACAACCAGGAAAAAAGGTACCAAAATTAGTAATCTTTTATCAATGTCGGAAGCTCAAACATAAAAGATATGAATGCCCACTACAAAAAGGATTAAATTACAATAGCAGTTAGCAAGGGCAAGGCTACAAGGATCAAATGAATCTGTTGCAGCAAGAAATGAGTGGTTTGAAAAAGGTGATGCAACATGACCAACCAGAGAGCGATGAGTGGAGTGTTCACCATTCACAGGAGACAAACTCAATAGTCTGCTATAATTGCAACAAATACAGACATAACATGTTTAAATGCCCGCTACCAATGGGAAGAAACTACAAGATTCGTCAAAATGGAATGGGTGGTTTGGAAAGGACGATACAGCTTGACCAACAAGAGAATCAGTGGACAAAAGACTCGCTTCCACAAGAGAAAAATGAGTATTCATTAATGATCGAAGGTACGTCCGAATTCGAAAACACTAAGATATACGTTAGTTAGAATAGTTGCATTATCCCAGGAAAAGATACACTTGAAGGGACAAAGGCTTTTAGGTCAGCTCTAGTCAGACAACTCCCGTGCCACGAATATGCGACATGATCTTCGAGAATTGTGTAATTATTGGTCTAAGATGTTAATGAGACAAAACAACAATCGCTCGAAGTGAAAAACGTATAAGCCCAACCTCATCCATATCCTCAATAAAGAACGACTCTAGTAAATAGGGACACAACTTTGAAGAGGAAAGGTGCAAGTAACCATTCACAACCTTTCGCATGAAATTTCGAGGATGAAATTTATTTTAAAGGGGATAGATTGTAAAAACTCGACCTGGACCCTAATTGCAACAACCTGGACTGTAACTACCCGTATAGCGATCTAACCTAAACTTTAGTATCAGCAACGATTAGTTGACAAGATCTTAGGTCGTTAGAAAATTAGAAATCATAACTCAACCAGAAATCCTAATTCGGCCAGAAAACCCTAAAAACACCAAATACTCAGAGACAAAACCCTAATAGTCAGAGAAGTCTCGGGACAGCCCCAACTAAGTAAATAACATAAAAAATAAAAATAAAAAATAAAAAATTCTCATAATTAGGATAAAATAACCATTTTGCCCATAGTACAGTAAAAAGATTTAGAAATTTAAATTTTGACACATGAACACCCAAAATTAGATATTTGTATACAATTAAATAACAAAAGACAAAATAACAATAAAAATGACAAAAATATCCTTGCATGGCCTTGCACCTAGGGAATTGTGCATAAAAAGTTACTTTTTGCCTTTTTAAGCTTAAAAATGAAAAAGAAAATTGTATAAATTAAGCCTTATTATGACTTAAGACTTTTTATACAAGTAATATATATAATAATATAATAATATAGGTCAACCAAAGCAAACAAATCATTATTTAAAATCTCTACACAATAAATAAGTCAAATAAGTCAATTCTTATCAAACTAACTTAAATTGACTTAAAAGCCTATACCTATTTAATTAATTACTATCAAAATTACGATAATTCATGAGAAGACTAAATTAATTATAAATATTTTATTATAATAAGTTTTAGTAGGTTATGATACAAAAAAGATACATAAAATTGATATTTTATGGACTCTTTTGCACAAAATGGTACTAAAATACAATTTAAGTCTCAAAATTAATGCAAAGTCTGAATTTTTTTCCCCAAACTGACCTAGCCGACTTCCCTTCCTGCCAAATCTAAAAATGTAAGTTTTTAGTGGATCTTGCCACCCCATGCAACCAATAGAAATTAAGAAAAATTCAAAATAAAACTTGCACCATAATAATTAAACTTACCAATTCTTCTATAAAAAGAACACACCTACACCTCCATTCTTAGGACGCCCCGAATCTCGGGAGCATCTAGAGTGACAATTAACTAATACAATTACAAAAATTAAATAACGATAATACCTATGCATACCAAAAAGCAAATATTATAGAGTTATATAGTATAGACCCAACTAAAAATTTTTTGGAGTACATCGAATAATACAAGAAATAGGTAGATAACCACAAAACTGGTACTATGTGGCCGAGGAAGGCTGGGATGAAAGCGAGAAACTCTTAATCAAGACACTATGTCCGCATCCACGCACTCGTTAATAAGCTCTTCTAGCTCTTTGGAACCTAATATGGAATGCTAGAGAAATTCACACCAACATACAAATATTTCTCATGTAACAAGTCAAAACATAACGGATAAAATAGCAGGTTAATCATGACGGTGATTATGATGAGAAATGATGCAACCAATTTAATTTTCTAATCCAATTAAAACTTAAGTTATTCTAGGTTCTCCCACCCCGGAGAAACCATCCTAAAACCTCATGATCCCAATTATGCTGACCAAGTCTACCGATCAACAATGAGCGTTCCTTAAGCCGTGGAATGACTATATAGCGGACTAAGTGTCCAACTGGGCCATCACTGATGGCAAGATGTCAGCGACGGTTTGGCCCTCGGATCTCAGGTCAAGGTCCAGTGCGGGATTGCGAAATCTAACTCCGATTATTACGCCACCTGAACCGCCTTCACCAAAATACAAATATTACAACAATGTGCATTCAGCACTTGGGGTAAAAACCTCCCAAAACAAATTAGGGCATATAGCCAATATCACAATATTTTCAAGTATTCAAATTTACAAGAATTCCAGTTCTATCAATCACAGTACCAACCCTAAGGTTCAATTTTTATTTTGTTCTTAAAATAAAATGATGAACCCCGTAAAACCTACCCAATGATGATGCGGTATGATACAATATGCTAAAATTATGATTTTTTGACTTACATGGAAATTCATGCATGGGTATGATTATTTAACATGTAAGGCAAAAAGTATACCAATTAATCTAAAATTACATTAAAATACTTAGGCTAAAAATACAATGTGCATAGATTTACGATTTAACTAAATTTATATGTAAATAATTCAATTACTAAAATCATGTAAATATATCAAGACAATATAACACATTCTAATTATTTAATCATGCATAACACAACTTAGAAAACCCAAAACAATAGCATTAACACAAAAACATATTTAACCACAGTCAGGATTTTCAGCTTCTAGCTACTAATTTTAGGATTTTTAAAATACTTAAACTAGGAAATAAATTCTGAGATTTAGTAGGCACCCTATATCGAATGTTATGAACACTTTTTATATTTTACACTTTTTCAAATTTTTTCTCTAAGACCTCAGTTTTGACAATACAAAGTTCTGTGACAGTGTAGAGAAAATTTTCCAGAACAGTGGCGTGAAAACTCAGTGGCTTCAAAAATAGAAATGTTGACTTAGACTTAAAATTTTATTTTTAGAATTTTTACAGTGGTATATCTATAAGTGTAGAAGCTCTGTGACTTGACTTTTCATTTGTTTCATTTTTCTTGAATTTATTAGGAATATTCTACCAAACAGTGTCCAGATTCGACATACTTTGGGAGAATCATAACTATTTTCTCTATACATATGAAAATGAGTTGATTCCAGTGGGGTTAGAAACACAAGACATTTATCTATCTAACCACATAAAGATCACACCGAGATTTTACTACTACAGTAAATGGCATGGATTCAAAGTGGTATGTCCAAACAGCTATTTTAACCCGATTTACTTCTCTATTTTTAGAAAAATAAGGAAAACGATTTGGACCTCAAGAAAATTTGTGCAGGCAAATAATATGTACATGAAACTAGAGTAACAATTTCAAAAACTTTTTATGAGTATAGATCACTCAAAACAAATAGCAAAAATTGGATTTTTGCCAAAAACTCTTTCTGGATAGATTTGAGTATGAAGAAAACATGAGTTTGAGTATGGATCTTAGGTTTGGTGAGATTAGGTGATGAGAGAAAACTTGTAAATGAAAAATAAGTGTATAAAGATATTGTTTCTACCTTGGTATAGTTTGGTGGATGATGAATTTGAGAGCACCTTGAAGAAGAGCTTAAAAATCTTGAAAAACACCAATTTTTTCTCACTTTCTCTCTCTAAAACTCACTTTGAACACTTAGGAAAAGAAAATACAACACGAAGAGGGAGAGAGGGAGATGGACGAAATGGAGGGGGGAAGGGGTGTGTTTGGTCTTTTAAAATAAATTTTATAGTTAGAAATAGACATATGATGCATGTGTAAGACCTATGAGAGGTTAGGGCCACTAAAAAATCATGCATGTATGACAAAGCAATTAAAAGAATTTAGTTGAGTGTGTTAGTCTCCATAGTGGCCAGCCAAGAGAGGAAAAATTGGCTCAATTTCAAATTTTGTTGTATAATATTACTTTATTATATATTTAATGATATATATGTACTATATTGTTTAAGACTTGTATTCTAAAATTAACTTAATGTATATTTTTAACTATGAATATTAAAGATTTGAATTAATACAATAATTTTAGGTGTTGTACTTAATTTTTACATCTTAATTTAATTATAACATTATTTAGTTGTGGTGATTGGACTAAATTTTAATTTTTGTACAGTTTCGTAACTTGACGTATATTTTTATTTACTTTTATACTAGTTTTAATTTAATTTGATGAATTTAGATTTTAAAACTCAATTTCATAATTTATTATTATTTTATCATTATTTAATTATTTATATGTTGTATTAAGTCTCTTTAAAATAATATACAAGTTGGCTTAAATTATATTATTATATTAGGTTATTACTTTTGATTATAATATTAGGCTTCTTGTAGAGATGTATACATACATATATATTAAACCATCTTTTGTCACTTGATTATTTTATATACGAAAGTAATTTTAACTTTTTAGTTTTGAATTAGTTTATTAGATTGTAGTGAAGAGTGTAATTGTATATACATATCTTCCTACATATATATATATATATACCTATACATTTATAATGTTATTTTTGATTATTTTAATGGGGATTGGTTGTTGTAGAGAATTAAAATTTATTGATTATTTTATTGTGTTTGTTGTAGAGATTCTCTTAAATATATATATATGCTTGTGTATACAAAACTTGTATTGAAGTTTGTATGAATTTGTATTGTAGTCACATAATTAATTATAAAAAAATTATTATTATTATTATTTATTAAATTTTTTTTAGCGTTGAGTGATCGTGATGATATAGGCGACTACACTACAGCTATACTATCGTAGCTATTATTATACCTAAAAAGCGGGTCTTTACAATTATATTGGGTTATTAATTTTGATTACACTATTGGGTTGTAAAGACTTATAAATATACCGATACATATATGTATAATAAGTTATTTTTGTCTCTTTAATTATTATATACACTAAAATGACTTTTACTTTTGATTATTTTATTTGATTGTAGAGATTCTCTTTGGTGTGTATATATATATATATATATATATATTTGTGAGATCCGGACCCGTCTCTTTTTGAGACTTCTATATATGTTTGATGTGTTTTCGCATATATTTTATTCGATGCATGATTTACTCGTTTTGATGTATGTTTATGTTTATCTGAGCATGCGGGGTTGGTTCCCGGGGTTGTAAGGAGTTGTAGTGCGAATTTCAAAATTTTAAAAAATAGATATTTTCGAGATATTTTGACTATAAATATCTTGTGTGAGATATTTCAATCAAAATATCTCCTCCTTCTCTCTCTAGTTTTAAAACTTACCAAACGCTCTGCCTTATCTCTAACTTCTCGGGGGCCAAGGGTTTGGTTTTTTATAAACCAACTGCTGATCTGTAGTATCGGCATCGTGGTCTATACATCCATCCAGTCAGAATTTGATTCCGGCGAAGCTCGATTTTGCACGTGGATCGAGACGTCGAGTTTTGAACTCACCGAAGTAGGTTCCTAGACTGTATAACTGTTAGAGGGTTCTACATGTAATCCTACGTGTTTCTACCGTTTAAAAACGCTTAAAAAGTGATTTATGTTTCAAATCCAATTTTGGGTTAAAATCGTTTTTCGGCGTTCGATTGGATGAAATCGAAAGAGGGAGGTTCCTTTCGAGGTTTTATGATGGCCTTGAGCTCGGGTATGCTTTTAGGTATCAAAATGGGTGTTTTTGAGGCTTAACCTGAGACTTGGAAACCAAAACCATAGCACAAAACATGATCTAGGCTGGTTCAGTCGACTGAACCCTTGAGTTCAGTCGACTGGATCGCCATTTGGGAGGTTCAGTCGACTGGACCTGGGAGGTCATTCGACTGAAATGGCTTCTGTTTTGGGTTCTCATTTCCAGTGTGTTTTTCAGTCGACTAGAGGGAGAGTCCAGTCGACTGAACCTGAGCTGTTTTGGAAAATGATGTATTTTGGTTCAAGTTTTCCTCGTGTGATGTTTATTCGAGGTTTCTATGAAATTCTATGGTTTCAAAGGGGTTATCTGAGGTTTTCAAATGGATGGTTTGAAAACGGAGTCTTGGGAAAACTTTTCAAACGTGTTCGTGAAGGTTTGGAGCTAGCCCGTGGGGTCGAGTCACGACTTCAAAAACGTTTTGGTGAAAATCGTGTTTTTACATGCTTTATTTGATCTCCATGGTTCATGGATTGGATCCCTGATTTATACATGTGTTTGTTTGTGGGTTGGTTTTGAAATATTTATCCATAAATGTACCGTGACAGTGGGTTTGGTTGATTTCGGCTTCCATTGCTCCTCGGTGTAAGTCTAGAAACGTGATCCAGTTTGTGATCCAGTTTGTTTCCCGATGTCTCACCTGTCTGCAGATAAAGGCGAAACACCAGAAACCGGGAGGGCTGCTACAATCATTGCCTATATCAGAGTGGAAGTGGGAACATGTCACGATGGACTTTCTGTCAGGACTTTCTCGGTCACTTAGGGGACACGACGCCGTGTGGGTTGTGGTTGATAGGTTGACGAAGTCTGCACACTTTCTCCCCATCCGAATGAGGGATTCGGTGGAACGACTGAGTAACTTGTACGCCAGGGAGATAATCAAATTGCTCGGTGTGCCAGTATCTATTGTTTCAGATCGAGACCCGCGCTTCACTTCGCGTTTTTGGCAGAGTCTGCAGGAGGCCTTGGGGACTAACTTGATGTTCAGTACTGTTTTTCACCCCCAAACGGATGGTCAGTCTGAGAGGACTATACAGATTTTGGAGGATATGCCGAGGTCTTGTGTCCTTGATTTCAGAGGTTCTTGGGAGGATCATCGACCTTTGGCAAGGTTTGCATACAACAATAGCTATCAGTCCAGGATTGGGATGGCACCGTATGAGGCTTTGTATGGTAGACCGTATAAATCGCCCGTGTGTTGGACAGATGTGGGAGAGACCACAGTTTTGGGACCATACATGGTACGGGAGACAACAGAGAAGGTTGTAGTGATTCGTCAGCGCCTACTGACAGCTCAGAGCCGCCAGAAGAGTTATACAGATCAGAAGAGGCGACCTTTGGAGTTTGTAGTGGGGGATCATGTGTTTCTGAAGGTCTCGCCACGTAGAGGTTTGATGAGGTTTG
>JAUMHN010445664.1:0-11081 GCA_032360265.1 Heliamphora ciliata
CGTCTTTTCATTGGCGCCAAACCTTTTTTCTGTGTCTTTTCATTGCCACCAAAACTTTTGGTGCCAAAAACTAAAATTGGTAGCCAAAAGTTTGCTTTTCGCGACAAACTTTGTTTTGTCACCAATTAAAAGGATTTTTTGCGACTAAAGCTTAGTCGCCAAAATGCGTCCACCAGATTTTTTCCTCTAGTGCTAGACCATTGGCGACTACAAACAAATTTGGTCACCTTAAGAGTGTTTTTTCGCGACCAAACGAAATGGTAGGTCGCCAATTGTGGTACATTTCGCGACCCAAAATATAATGGTCACTAATAGAAGTATATTCGACGACCAACAATAGGTTAGTCACCAAATGTGGTATATTCTGCGACCAAAGAAATTGTGGAAGCCAATTGTTGAATCTACGGCGACCAAATTCAATGTTGGTCGCCAAGAGTGGTCGCTAAAAGTGTAATTTCTTGTAGTGTGATTTGATACTTTTACCCAGACGCTTCTCCGTCTCCGCCTTGAATTCTTTGTATTTCTCAAAGTATTCAAACTTACGGTGCATCAGGTAAATGTATCCATACCTTGAGTAGTCATCAGTGAAATTGATGAACTACTCAAAGCCACCTCTAGCCCAGATTGTCATAGAACCACACACATCAGAATGAACCTGCTGTAACGGTTCTTTAACTCTATAGCCTTTGTCCGAAAGGGGCCTCTTGGTCATCTTACCCTCTAAGCAAGATTCACATACTAGAAGTGCCTCCACTTCTAATGAACTCAAAGGTCCATTTGCAACTAGTCTGTTTATCTTTTTTAGGTTAATATGACCCAAGCGTAAGTACCAAAGAAACGTTTGGTTTATTAAAGAAGAAAATTTTCTCTTATATGGTAATATAGATGTATTATTCGTTTCAATCAGTTGCAGTGTAGGAGAGATTGTAGTAATAATATAAAGCTCATCTACCAATGTACCACAATAGATAACTCGTTTATTATCCTTAATAACCACAGAACTATTAAAATAAACCAAATATCCATCTTTAGTCAATCCAAAAATAAAAACTAAGTTCTTTCTAAAGACAAGTACATAAATACAATCTCTCAATATTAAAACTCGAATTCTACCAAAACTGAGAGTGACATCTCCTACTGTAACTGTTGTTACCTTTGTATTGTTGCCCATATGCAGGTAAATCTCCTTATCACTAAGTTGTTGGGTTCTTGGAATCCCTGCAATGAATTGCAAACATGATTAGTGGCTCCCATGTCTACACACTAGGTACCGGTAAACAACACCACTAAACATATTTTCACAACCAGTGAACAAAAATTACCCTGTTTGTTCTGCTTTCTAAGAAATAATAGACATAACTTTTTCTAGTGTTGGGTCTGGTTGCAGTGAAGACATCTACCTTTCAGCTTTTTTCACACCAGTTCATGGCCCACTAACTACCCTGGAAACCGTGCCTCCTTATTTCTGAACATTTTTCTTCTTCATGCTTTTTGCCCCAGAGGAAGAACCTTTTTTAGAAACAAACACATTTTCTGGTATTGAAGGAATACCATTTGTACTTAAATTTATATCCAAGTTACATTTCTAGTCAACAAAACTTGGTCCCGTAAGTTTGTTTTCTTTGAGTATTGAAGCGAGTGGGTTGAAATCTATTTTAATCATGAGAATCACATAATTAAATAAAATCGTTAATTATGATGAGCAAAACTTTGAATTTATTTTAATTTGGTTCACTCTACCATTTTAAAATTAATTCGCTAGCAGTCTGGTTACCTGAGAATAGCATGTCACGATGGGTGGACGTCTACTATTTTTCATTAGACCAGACATGCCAATTCTTTTTAATTTTACTATCTAGGCAACTGACCATGTCAAGTAAAATTAAATAACTGACATAGCTTCGGTCCAGTATATAATAGCAGTGACTCAGATGGAGAGGATACTATAATATACAGCTAAGTGTTAACCATCGCCTAATCCCAAACCAATTGCTTTGCAATGAACCCTTCAGATGGAGAAGTGATTCACACTAACAAATATCTAGAATTATCTCCAAAGAAAGTTTGTACTGGCGATACCGCAATTAATCAGTCCGATGGGGAGGAAGGCCTTACTGCCAAGACGTAGGGTTTAATTGCATCGCCTACAAACTGGTGATGAAAACCGCGAAATTTATCTGTGAATAAATTCTCTCTCTCACTTAGATTTTTAAAACATTTTTGAGAATTATAAAAATCCATTTAATTAAAATAAATTTATTAATTTTGAAAACCAAACGATTTAAAAGAATCAAACATCTTTCTGTGTACACGATTTCAAAGATTCTGGTTTATCAAACCATCTTTTCGTGTTTAAATGCGTAACAAATAAAATTTAATAAATGAACAGTTTTTCCTTTAGCATTTTAGTTAAGATAGTGATTATAGGTATTTTTTTATTTTATTTTTCGTTCCACATCTTTTAAAAAATAATAATTTATTTTGATTAAATATTTTTTATTTAATTAATTCAAAATTCAGAATTAATTTTCACTTTTTTCTAAGATATTTGATTTAAAAAAAACATCTTAAACGTGATATTTTGTAAAAAATAAAATATCTAAAGTTTTTCTATTTCATTAAAACTAATTAAAAAAAACTTAATTTTATTTTTCATTGCAAAATATATTAATTAAAACTGAATATTCGAATTAATTAAATTAACAGGATAAAACCAATATTTATCATCCACACTTTAAGACCCTGACCTGTTTTCTTTTTCGGTGTTTTTCAACGCTTGTTTTTCGTTTTCGATTTTGCATGTTTATATGCGTTTTGATGCATGATCGGGGTTAGAAAGACATGCGGGGTTGGTTACCGGGACCGTTGGGCATTACGGTGCAATTTCAAAAAAAAAATAGAGATATTTTTGTGGCCTATAAATATTTAGTTTTAGATATTTTGAAAAAGATATTTTCATAACTTGGTGGCTAAGTTTTCTTTTTTCCAAACCAAAAGCTCTGCATTCTCTTTAGATTTTTGGGGGCCTGGGGCTCGGTTTTCGACGATCAGATAGTAGATCCTTGGTCTCCTCTTGGCGGGCTACGCGTTCATCCGGACGGAATCCCATTCCAACGAAGTTCGTTTTTGCACGTGGTTCATGGCGTCGAGTTTTTAACTTAACGAGGTAGGATCCTAGACTCCCATGTCTTATAAGGGTGCTACGAGTAATTGTGTGTGTTTTACCATTTAAAAATGCATGAAAAATCAATTTATAAGTTGGATTTTGGTTTAAAATCGTTTTGGGTGTTTTTGGTTGGATGGAATCGAGTTTCGAGTGTTTCTCTCGAGGTTTTGTGGTAGTTTTGGGCTTGTGTATGTCCATGGGTTGCTAAAGGGTGCTTGGATGGTTTAATTTGGGGTTGAGAAGCTTTTTCCATAGCTAGGGTTTGCTTTCCGTCGTTGCCCTGTTCCCTGTTTTGAAAATCTAAAATTTCTTCTTTTGTGTTGACACATTTTCTGTTGGTGTCGACACTTTTTATCGCTGGTGTCGACACTTTTTCTCTCTGCATATGTTGCCTAAACTCTCGGTTCTTTTGTGTTGACACATTTGCTGTTTGTGTCAACACCTCCGCTGTTGGTGTTAACACCATTTCTGCTAGTGTCGACACCTTCGCTCTTAGTGTTGACACATTTTCTGTTTGTGTCGGCACCTTTGCTATTTGTGGCGACACCTTTTCTATTTGTGTCGATACCTTTTCTGTTTGTGTGGACACTTTCGCTGGTTGTGTTGAACCCTTTTTCTTTGGTCGTTTTGGGGCCTTAGGGGTTTCTTTTGGCCTTGTTGGGGGCCTGTCTGGGTTATGATATGTTGGTGGTTGGGTCCTTGGTTTTCGATTGGTTTCCTATGGTATTCAGTTGATTAATTATGGGATTAGTCGACTGAAATACTATTGGATTCTATTTAGGGTTTTGTTAGTTGTGTTGTGGCTTTGGGGGTCGTGTCGTGGTCTCGGTTGTTTGTTTAGGTGCCGTCATCGGAGGTGACGTGCATAGTTAGATGTGGGTGGATGCCGGGTTATTTGATGGGTGGCGTCCTGATGTAAAGTTATATATGGCTATGTGTATTTATAATTGGTTATGTGCATTTATAACTCTAGTTTATTTATGTACGGATTATGTAAGTGGATTATATGGCTTGATATCGTTATGTATAACGTGATTTATGCTTTAAAACTCAGGATTTTATAGGCATGTATATGGGCTCTAAGGAGCGGATGCATGTGGTGTATGTTGTGTGTGTCGCATGTGACGTGGTTTGTGAAACGTAGTGTTGGTACGTGATTTTATGCTTTAAACTCTGGTTTAGGTTTGCATAAGTATATCGAATGGGATAGACGAACTTGTGGTTCTTTGAACGTTAACCCTGGTTAGCGATGCATGTGTGGGTGTGTGTGTGTATGCGCTTTGTCGGCTGAAATGAGATCCTGATGAGGCATATGCGTGTGTGTATGCTCTGTCGGCTGAAATGAGGTCCTAAAGAGGCACTAGTGTGGGTGTGTGTGTGCGCTCTGTCGGTTGAAATGAGGTCCTGACGAGGCACTTGTGACTGTGATATTTGAAGGATGAAAAATGTGATCCTGAGGAGATAAGTGTTGCATGTATTGCATGAACTACATATCGGGACGGATAGACCAAACTTTTGTAAAAGAAAATGTATCAACGGCCTACGAAAGTTGAAATATAAGAATCGTTTTTGGGGTTCTTGTGAGTCCAACATGATTTTTATCCTCGCTTTCTCGTTGCTTGTGAAAACTATTTTCTGGCTCTGATGAGTCGTAACCTAAAACCATTTTCAAACTATTTTAAAGGCTTGAAAGAGTCTAAAACTGCACCCTATTTTCCTAGCATGTTTAGCTTATATCGCATGCTTGTCTAGTTTCTGCTGAGTTTTGGCTCATGATGTGGGATTTGATTTTCTTCAGGTACTGGTCACGCAGGTTGATATGGAGGTGCTAGAGAGTGGAAGAGCTGTAGTCTTCCTTTTTTTGTTCTTTCTGTTACATGTATGTTGTAACATATTTTTCCGGTGTTGGAAGCGTATAATGTATGCCGTTTGGCGATTATATACAATGCATGTATGGTTTTATTTGAGAGTGTGTTCTCGGGTTAGTTATTTGTGGGTGTTTCATGTGACCTGCAGTTTAGGGCATGACAGATTGGTATTAGAGCTCTGGGTTCGAATACCTAAGAGCCATGGGAAGAGTGTGTATCCAGTGTGAGGTTGATTACGTGTACTTGATTGCATGCGTTTAGACGCTTTGATAACATGAACGTGTCAGCATGCTAGATATGTGAATGATGTGTATATGTGAGTATGGGGGTTGAACCTTGGGAATTGATTAGACATGCCTTTGGACGTTTGCATTAACAAACTTAGGAGCCAAGTTAGAAACGCGTTTAGTTGATGTGATTTCTAGCAGGAAATCTGAGTAGGTTATCCAGATTGATGCATCATTCTTGTTTGTTCTCCTTGGTATGTGGGGTTTTGTTTAGCATAAACCTATGTGGCAATGTGTTAGCATGCCTATGTGGTTAGCGTTTACGTTCATGCTATGTGTTACGTCGTATGTTTTGTCTTCTTCATATAGACGCGATGTCTACGAGGAGAGAGCAAGGCCGTGGTCAAGGCCGTGGCCGTGGTGTTGGCCAAGGGGATGTTCCTATCCCTGATGCTGGGGATGCAAGTGCTCCCCAAGGACTGTGTGAGGCCATAGAGTTGCTACGTGCGTTGGTGGGTGCCTTTGGTCAGCTAGTAGAGATTGCTAAGGGAGAGCGTAGAATCTGATAGGATAGTGGAGATGCTCAGTTTCAGGAGTGTGGGGACAAACGCCAGAGGTTGTCTGGTTTGAGGTCATGTTCTAGGGGATTGCATCAGCAGCAGTCTCTTGTATCAGTACCAGTGGTGGCTTCATCTGAGAGGACGGAGCAGAGGGAGTTGATTTGCCATCGGTGTAAATAGCCAGGGCAATCATGTGTTGGGGTGCCCACAAAGGAAGTAGTTAACATGTTATCAGTGCAGACAGTCGGGGCATCGTATAGTGGATTGTCTACAGCCAAGGCAATCCCAGGGTTCATAGATTTATTAGTTGCAAGGGAGGGAGCTGTCGATTTGTTATAGATATGGTCAGACGAGATATATTCATAGGAACTATCCCCAGAGGGAGTGCGCACCGAGTGCAGTGGACACATCATAGGGTTCGTTTGTGTAGGATCGGCGACAGCATTCCACATTCCAGACTTCCTGGGTTGCAGATGGGGATATGGCAGTTCATGATGGACAGACTCGTGTGACACAGGACCGAGGGTGTGCTCTTACCAGCCCCAGTTCTTCTAAGGCACCGGTTGTGCCAGATGATGCGGCTATACCTCTAGGGAGCAGATGTACTTTCTGAGTGTACAGATTTTGAGCCAGTGTTCTTACCAACGTTAAAGCATTGCACTTTTCTTCATTGCATCTGTTTGGGAGGTGATGATGGACTTTGTGGGTGGTGTGCTATGTTGAGGTAGCGGTTGATGAGAATGTGAGGTTGGGGTGAGTTGTAGATCACAAGTTTTTGAGATAGTTGGCAATTGTTTAGGATGCCTGACCTTGTTTGACTATATCCTAAGAGTGGTTTGGCTGACCATCTCGTGTACCTGTGTCGATTGTGATCGATAGTTTGTTGTTTTGACTTTGAGTTGAATTTTGGGGACGAAATTCTTTTAAGGGAGGTAGAGTTGTAAGACGCTGACCCATTTTCTTTTTCAGCATTTTTCAACGCGTGTTTTCTGTTTTTGATTTTGCATGTTTATATGCGTTTTGATGCATGATCGAGGTTAGATATGCATGCGGGGTTGGTTCCCGGGGCCATCGGGTGTTACGATGCGATTTCAAAAAAAAAAGAGAGATATTTTTGTGGCCTATAAATATCTGGCTTTAGATAATTTGGAAAAGATATTTTCATAATTTAGTGGCTAAGTTTTCTTTTTTCTAAACCAAAGGCTCTGCCTTCTCTCTAGATTCTTGGGGGCTTAGGGCTCGATTTTCGACGATCAGATAGCAGATCCTTAGTCTTCTCGTTGTGGGCTACGCGTTCATCTAGACGGAATTCCATTCTGACGAAGTTCATTTTTGCACGTGGTTCAAGGCATCGAGTTTTTAACTCAACGAGATAGCATCCTAGACTCTCATGTCTTATAAGGGTGCTACGAGTAATTGGGCGTGTTTTTACCTTTTAAAAATGCAAGAAAAATCGATTTATAAGTTGGATTTTGGTTTAAAATCGTTTTGAGTGTTTTTGGTTGGATGGAATTGGATTTCGAGTGTTTCTCTCGAGATTTTGGGGTAGTTTTGGGCTTGTGTATGTCCATGGGTAGCTAAAGGGGTGTTTGAATGGTTTAATTTGGGGTTGAGAAGCTTTTTCTGTAGCTAGGGTTTGCTTTCCACCGTTGCCATCTTCTCTGTTTTGAAAATCTAAAATTTCTTCTTTTGTGTCGACACAATTTCTGTTGGTGTCGACACTTTTTGTCGCTGGTGTCGACACTTTTCTGCTGGTATCTGGTGTCGACACTTTTCTGCTGGTGTCGACACTTTTGCTCTCTGCATATGTTGCCTAAACTTTCGGTTCTTTTGTGTCGACACCTTTGCTGTTTATGTCTCCACCTCTACTGTTGGTGTTGACACCTTTTATGTTAGTGTCGACACCTTCGCTGTTAGTGTTGACACATTTTCTGTTTGTGTCGACACCTTTTTTGTTTGTGTCGACACCTTTTCTGGTTGTGTTGAACCCCTTTTTTTTAGTTGTGTTTGGGCCTTAGGGGTTTCTTTTGGCCTTGTTAGGCCTGTGTGGGTTTATGTTGGGCATGTGTTGGGTCAAATCTTAGGATAAATGGGTTATTTATTTTAATTAAGTGAGAATCATTCAGCACTTTACAGAGAAAAGTGCATAATTTAGGCCTATGTTGGCTATGGTTTTGGGGCATCAATTTAAGGGCTATATGTATGATATTTGATGAGGTGTTGGTCTAAGGTATCCCCTTCAAGTTTCACGTTTTATTCTAGGGCAAGTTGTTTGGAAAAGGTTAGTGATTTTGGCCAATTTATAAAAAGGGTTCAGTCAGCCTAAAAAGGGTCTGCAAAGTGGGTTTTCAATAGAGAATACTCAAAACCTTTGAGGTACCATCCGAGGGTATTTTGGGCTGCTTTTTGTTTAGTATTTAGTTTAATATGTTATCTACATTGTTCATGTTTACCACTTTTGGATTTGGCTACTAAAAAGATAGGTTTCTGGTCTCACAAAATGTGTGACAGAGAGATCAGTCAGTCGCTAAGTCTCAATAGTGACTTTGGGAAGGGCTTTGACCTATCAAGCCTTCATAATTTTGACTCCTTTTTGGTGGACAGAAAGATAAATATATCCTCTATAAGTTTTATGTTATGACCCAAGCTCGGTTCTCAATCTAACTTAAGGTTTTTAGGTCTGCAACTCAGAGTGGTCAAGATCAGACACTCTTTAGCAAAAATGGAATACCTAGAGTTCTACCCAACGAAATCACTTCAAACAATTTTTATATGAAAGAGAACTCAAAACTCTAGGTCTAAACATAAAAATCACTTTAAAATCATTTTCCTACATTTTGTTATGATGTTTTAAAGTTAGTGGCAAAATCTTGGTAAGCCCACAAAATCAGCTAACTTAGGGTTTTGGTTGCTTAGTTTGTGTTGCGTGCATTTTTTATGTGTTTTCTTTGTATGCATGTCATAAAATCATATAAACCAAAACTCTAGAATACACACAAGCCATAAAACTCAAAAACATACACATGCAAGTACATGCAAAGGTTGTCTAAGCACAAGCAGTCCCCAAATCACTCCTAGGACGCCTTTTTTTGAGTTATTTTTGTTTTTTTTTCTTTTAGGGTTGCTTATAGAGATGGATTGAAGTTTATCTTAGGAAAGAATATCAGAGGGTTTTAGAAAGTTTACTTACCTTAGAGATATTAGATAATGGTGGAAGCTAGACTAGGACTTGGCTTTAGATGATCTCCCAACTCCACCTTGGATCCTTATCCTTCTTTTTCCTTATTTTCTCTCCAAGACTTGATGAACCCTTAAGAGAATATAATTCTAGCCTTTCTCTCTCTATGCTGCTGAAATACATGAAGGAGATGGGGTGTGTTTGGCCTTTATTTTATAGAAGGGCTTGTAGTGGACCTAATGATACTAATTGAGATAATTTTGAATTTTTTTTTTTAATTTGTGATTGGTTGTATGGTGGGTGGTTATCTTTTTAAGACATTTTGAAATCTGAATTTTGCAGATGGGAAGATAGGAATTTGGCTAAGGGATTGTTTGGTTGGGTTATGTGCTCAAATTTTGTTTTAATTACTTATTTGGTAGTATTTTGGCACTACATTGTTTAAGAAAGTATTTTTAAAATTAATTTGATATATCTTTTTGGTATTCTAACTTACTAAAATGAATTATTTTAGTGTTATTATTATTATCATAATTTATAAAAAATATTGACAACAATTAATTGTTTAAATGTAAATATTTAAACAATTAAGCTACTTTAAGTTATTTTGACTAAATGTGACTTTTTAACTTATTTAAGTGTGTAAAAACTTTAATAATGATTTGTTTGCCTTTATTGGTCTATAATATTATATTATTATGTATATTACTTGTATAAAAAGTCTTGGGTCATAATAATATTTAATTTGTACAATTTTTTCCCATTTTTGAGCTTAAAAATTTGTAAAAAGTCACTTTTTGAGCACAAACTCCAATGTGGCCGGCCACCAAGGGTAATTTTTGTCATTTTTTGATGTTATTTTGTCTTTTGTTGTTTAATTGTATTTAAATATCAAATTTAAGGTATTCATGTGTCAAATTTTAAATTTTTAAGACTTTTTGCTGTACTATGGACAAAATGGTTATTTTACCATAATTATAAGAATTTTTGATTTTTAATCTTATATGTCATGTTATTTACTTAATTTAGCATGTTAAGAGTCTCCTCTTAGTATTAGAGCTTTGCCTATGAGTATCTGGTCTTTCTGGGGTTTCCAGGTCGAATTAGGGTTTCGGGTTCAGTTAGGATTTTCGATCTTCTAGTGACCTATGACCTTGTTAACTAACCATCGCTAAAGCTAAGGTTTAGGTTGAATTGCTAGCACGGGTTGTTACAATCTGGGTGGTTACTACTAAGATCCGGATCGAGGTGTTACAAACTACCCCCTTAAACAAATTTCGTCCTTGAAATTTCGTATCATACTTCATCGTGTGAATGGTTGGCGATGATTTACTAGCATCATTTCTCTTCGAACTTGGGCCCTTGTTTATTTGATTCGTTCTTTATTGAGGGTGTGGACAAGGTCGGGCTTATATGCTTAGTACCTTGAGTAATGGTTGCTTTGTCTTGCTAGACCTTTAAACCGACTGCCACGACAACTTTCAAATGTAACGTTGCGTACCTATGCCGTGGGATTGTTCACTAGTGACGTGTTAGCCTAAAGCCTTATCCTATAAGCATCCACTTTCTTGTAATGATATAACAAGTCTAAAGTACATACATCCCTGAGTTGCAAATACGTGCGTACCTCTGATCGTCATCAAAAGGCCTGGCAGCTTGGATATGTTGTTGTTGCTGTTCTACTTGAGGTTGCGGTTGCTTCCATTGCTGTGGATGATTTTTCCAATTCCCCTGTCCTAGCTGTGGACATTGAGACTTTTTGTGCCCAGACTAACCACATTCATAGCAGAGCCTTGTTAGAGGCAATACTGCCAAGATCATTGTTTTTGTAAATAATTTTTAGTAAAAAAATAACTGGATGGACAAACGCCGAAACGGGCTCCAGATAAAACTTTTGACGTTGAACGATCAAAAGAAAACCCGTGCAACCAAAGTTAATTTAGAAGAATATCTTTTGTCAATCTATTCTTCAACTACGACTTGATTCCGTGTTGAAACTCTAGTAAGATCTTCTACTGTATTCTCTTACGCGATCCTCGAACGTAGTGTAGGCTACGATCCTCCGAGAACTCGTACCGGTAG
>JAUMHN010445672.1:0-11081 GCA_032360265.1 Heliamphora ciliata
CTATAAATTGTTGCACTTGAGATCAATGGTACACATTATGAATATTATCATTTGCATCCTGGCATGTTGGAGTCCATATGTGCAAACCGTTGTTGGGATGGGTTATATTGATATTTTTCTTCTTGGTAGTCTACAGCGTCCCTGGTTGCCATTTTTGAAAATATTTTGATTTATACACCCTGAGTACGTCCCCAGTGTTTAAAATAATTGTGGCTTGTACACCCTGGGTGCGTTCCCGGTGTTACATATTTGATTTATACACCCTGGGTGCGTCCCCGGTGTTTGACATAGTTTATGGATATTGTTGGGTACCATGGGTTCGTTGCTAGCATTTTGGTTTGATGATTTAGACTTTTGGTTAATGCCAAACGAGCATTCTTGTTCTTAAGGTGGGTTTTGGACCCATATAATTTTATCCAAAATTTGGAATAAGGATGCTATTGGCCACCCCACGCCGTTGCCATTGAGTAAAACAGCAATGGCATGACGCCCGGTGAAGTGGTTACTAGTCGCAACGAGGCGATAATAGGTTTGGTGATCAGAGTCCCATAATGTCTACTCTGGTGATTCTCGGTGTGGAATTTCTGTTATAATCTAGGTGCATGTTGGGTTGTGCATCTGCATTTTATACACATATTTATTGACTTATCTGCTATCATGTCATAAATTTATCTATCTCCTTGACTATAAATTGTACTAGGTGTTATATGGTATGTGTTGCGGTGAATTTTGTGCTGTGAGACTAGTTAAAAGATTAAAGTGTTTTGCTTCTGGGCCTTGGCTCATGGCATTTGTGCCACAGGCGAGGAGGAGTTCTTCGAGGAATTCAACCCAGAGAGAGAAGCAGAGTTGGAAAGACAAGGTGAATTCCAAAAGCACAAGGATCCAGCTGATGCTTTCTGAGGAATCAAGGTCTCTACTTTTGTTCTTACATGCAGTTTTTCCTATGCTTAGTGATTTTTCAATTTCTCGGTGAAACTTTAATAGTTATGTAATTTTGGACAGTTCAGAACTCGTTTGTGATGTAATAACTATCGTATGTAAATATGAATGTATGGATAGTATATCCCTATATTTATATTTACATAATGTCCCGACGTGCCCGGAGGACGGGGCATCACAGTTGGTATTAGCGCTTAGATTTAGTGAATCTTCAGGCCTTGGGTTACGGGAGACCACGAGTTCTGTAGCGTAGATTCTATGTAGAAAGTCTATATTATTAACTTAACACTTATAAATTTAACAATTTAAAACCCTAACCTTAAGTTTTCCTTTCTTCTAGGATGGCATCCAATACCGAACCAGCAAGAGAGCCATGGCAGGCGTAGGACCCCTGAGGATTCAGATCCAGAGGAGGACCCGGAAGAAGTGCCCATGGAGGAATAAGAACCGATTGAAGCTATCCCTTTAGCGTGATTTTTCCCAGGAGAGTGGCAGGGTGATGAAGAAGAAGAGGCCGAAGAAGCCAGGGAAGGCGAGGATGAGGTCAATTACGATGTGGACAGCGAGGATGAAGACGAGGACGAGGACGAAAAAGAAGGAACCATTGCCTTCCAGTACGACAAGCTTGAAGCACCTGCACTTGAGTCCGATGTGGATGAGGTCGTCGATACTGCTATATACTTTGGTAGTCATGACAATCGAGGGTATCGCGTGGGAGAAAGGGAATATGTTAAAATTTTCCCGGACAAGATGTGCTTGTGGAGGAAACCAGAGACCTTTTCCCATTTCCTAGGACCTGTACGAGTGCTCGAGAAATATAACAGAACGCTCTACCGTTTAAACTTTCCCCTAGGTTTTAAGACCAGACTCGGAGACATGCTGACCGCAAAATGCATGCAGCGCCAGAGACTGAAGGATGAAAGAGGAATCATCGACCCACTTGACCCGCCCATCGACTTTGACAATCCGGAGATATATCAGGACGTTTTGACGGCAGCAACAAACAAGATGAGGATGGGACCAACCAATGCTTGGCATGTTGAGGTGATATGGCGCAGCTTTAACATTTATGATCTAACATGAGAACGCGAGGCGATAGTTCGACATTTCTACCCACATCTCTTTGCTTAGGCCTTAGTATGTAGGCGTTGTATTTCTCCTTGTTTAAATGTTGTATGCATGTTTTGGGAACTACTTGAAAAATCTTGTACCAGTTACGAGTTGAGATGAAATGAAAATGTTATTGTTAAATCTCAACAAGTAATTTTGCAACCCTGTATTAACTCCACAAGATCCTAAAACACGAGAAATAATCAAGAACTAAAATAATCTGTAAGACCATAACTCTCTCTTTTTTTTAAAGGATGGCTGGTAGACGACCAAATCACCGACAAGCTAATGGGCCTATAGACAATGAAGTGCTGGGATTAGCCCAAGTGTTGCGAGAACTAGCCGCTAGCATCAACCGTCCTATGGTGCGTGACCGAGCGTGGTTCTTATCTGAGATGGGTAGATAGCGAGCTCTGACGTTCAGAGGAACAGAACCTAGGAAGGCAGAAGAGTGGCTGAGGGCAGATAATAAGTTGTTTAATTCCATGGGAATCCAAGTCGAAGCAAACCGTGTAGCCTTGGCGGCACACCTACTAGAAGGAGAAGCGGATCATTGGTGGTCCTTAATCAACAACACGCAGGATGTAGCAACTTTCGCTTGGGATCCGTTTGACGATTTGTTCTTGGAAAAGTATTTCCCAGCCCCCTTTCATCAAGCACAAGTTCGTGAGCTCTTGGATCTTAAACAAGGCTCGATGACCGTAGCGCAGTACGTGAATCATTTCGAGGAATTAAGTCGCTTTGCCGCAACCCTAGTACCTGATAAGGAATCTAAGGCAAGAAAGATTGAGTGGGGCTTGGAGCCATCTGTTGGAACTAGGGTGATTTGTCTGCAGCTCCCTATATATACTCAAGTAGTTTGGGTTGCTTTGCTCGCTGAAACCGATTGGCCGATTCAAGGAAGATTTGGAACCAAAAGAAGGGAAGTACTAGCTCTGAAGGGCCTCTGAGGAGCAACAGAGTGTTTATTCCTAAGAAGTCGTATAACCAGGAGTACAGACAAGGGCAACTAAGAAATCCCTCTACAACACCTGTTGTGTGCTTCGAATGTCAGCAACCAGAACATAGGAGGTATGAGTGCCCACGTCTCACACAGAGGAATCAAAATAACCAACCCCAACAATGGAGGCAACCCTAGAATCCATTGCCAAGATACCCACAACCTGTTCAAGTTGCTAGGCCAGCAACTAATCCGCAAAATGAAAGGAGAAGGCCACCGCATAATGGAAATCAAAAACCCCATGGGGGTTCAAACAATGGGATAAGAAACTGGAACAACAGGATTAACAATAGGAACCGACCTATAGGAGGACGTATCTTTGCCTTGCAAGAGGAGGAGGAGGAGGAAGACACCCAGGTCAAACAAGATATGTTCGTATTGTTTAATACCTTAGTGAAAGTGCTGTTTGATTCTGGAGCATCCCATTCCTTTATATCTTTTGCCTGCATGAAATCTTTGTTCTTGAAACCTGAGGCCCTAGACCAAACCCTAAGCGTTATCACACCCTTAGGAAGTCTAGCACGAGTAGATTTCGTTTGTAAAGCATGTAGGTTGCGAGTAACCGACACCCTTATGACTTGTGACTTACGAGTAATGGACTTCAACGGGTACGACGTGATTTTGGGAATGGATTGGCTCTCTAGACATCTCGCTATTATGGATTATCGAAAGAATAAAATATGGGCACAAGCAGAAGATGGCACTATCGTGCGAATTCAAGGAGAACGACGCAAAGTCTTAACCCTGAGTAGTGCGAAAGAGTGTGAATCAAATAACTTTGTAGGAAGATTAACCTGTCTGCTTGCTAGTGTAAACGTCTCACTAACCCCCAAGTTACCACGAGTCGTGTGTGAATATAAAGATGTATTCCTAGAGGAGCTACCTGGATTACCCCCACACCGTAAGGTCGAGTTTTCGATAGAGCTCCAACCTAAAACTGTGCCGATTTTGATTTCAGCACACCGGATGGCTCCCGCCGAGCTAAGAGAGTTAAACCGAGTTGTATTCCCAAGAAACATTATACGCCCTGATGATCTTCTATAAACCTGCTTTTAAAAATAATGTTAATCACACACGTTTCCATTCAGATCTCCACATAGGTCACCAGATCGTACCATAATATCCTTGGGATTTAAGCGATAGCTTTCAAGGATTACGTCGTATGCCTATGAAGCAGAGGTTACTAATTAGGGTTAACCTTGTTAATATACATTAAGTATTAATAATATCCTGTGGGAACGCCCACAGTAGTTTGCTGTAGTCCCTCATTACTTAATAAATACGTGTGTATGTCTCACAATGAGAACACACGCTTTTCTGTATTCTTTCTCTCTTTTCTAATATGGTATCAGAGCCATGAAACCCTAGCCATCACAAAACCTTAGCTTTCACCAGAACCAGTTGCCAGCCCGAAACCCTAGCCCAAGCCGCCGACCACCAGACCCTCACCAACCTCCGTCGGTCCTCCGACAGTCGTTGTCGACCCTCGTCGGCCTTCTAGGATCCCTCGTCGGCCTTCCTATGGTCTTTTTGACCCCCGTCAGTCCCTCAGTGGGGGACATCGCCTACCATCAGCCCATCTAGGGCCTCTGGCAACCACTATCAACCCGTCCAAGGCTTGCGCTGACCATTGTAGGGTTTTCCTCCGCCACCGACAACCACTGTCAGACTCCGACAGACCCTGTAAGCCCTTCCTCAGTCGCTGGACTTTTCTTTTCTATCTTTCCCTCACTACATCAGTCCGCCAGTGTAGTTCCGCAATATCTGCAAGTTTGATGATGCTGTGAGGGTCTGATGTGGTTCTTTGTTATACTTCTGTGTGGATTGAGACTTGTGTTTGGTTTTGTGGTATTTTTTGGTCCCCTTATTGGTGAATAAGGATATCGGAGAATTTCGTGACCTGTGAAACCCAGGTTGAAGCTGGTCGGCAGCGTACCATAGAGGTGTTCCATCATCCACACGGTTAGTTAATCGGCGACTTGATGGCGCCAATGGTTATACTTTATGGAAGAAAAGTGTTCTTAAGTCTCTGTAAGGCATGGAATTGGATTCCCACCTGTTTGATGATCCTCCATCACGAACATCAGCGACTTTTCGAACTTAGACCTAGGATGATGCTCAGATATTTAGTCATTTGCTCAACTTGATGGATCCTTCCGTTTAGGCTTTAGTGGCAAACACTGATACTGTGCAAGAGATTTGGACGGTGTTAGAATCCATCTATTTAGCCACTAATTATCTCTCCCGCCTATATGATGTTATGAAAGGTTTCTTTCAATCCCAGCAGTCTAGTAAGCCTTTTAAGGATCATTTTATGCAATTCAAGATTTTGGCTGATGAGTTTGATCACCTTCTCCCATTCACAAATTAGTTGTCTCAGTTTCATCAGCAGCGGTAGCAACTTTTGGTGGTGTGCTTCTTAGCCAGTTTGGATTCTGAGTTTGACTCCGTTTGCTTTCAGATTCTTGCTGGGGCAGACATTCCCACTCTCTTCGAGACATTTTGACATGTGAGTCAAGAATCCCATCGGGATGAGTCTCATGGTACTGGTACATCTCCTGTTGAGACCTCTGATTAGTTTGCTTTAATGGGTTTTCATAGTAGTCGCAGCGATCGAGGCTGCGGTCATGGTGGTGGTGGTAACAAGTCCGATCGTGGAGGAGGTCGTGATGGTGGTCGTGAGACTCGTATGTGCCACTATTGTGGTATCCGGGGACACATTCGTGGTGAATGTTACAAGATTCATGGAAAGCCCCCACTGGTGGCTAGTGCCACATTTGATTTCAGCTAGCAAGACTATATCTAGCCAAGTCCTCATGGGGCCTCTAATTCGACTAGACGAGTTGCTGAGATGACTACTGCAGAGTATAACCAGTATATGTATGGTCAGATTGGATAGAGTACGAGTTCTTCTGATGTACCAATAGCTACCGTTGCAGGTAATCCTACTGCATATGTGGCATCCCTCCACACGTGGGTTATTGATTCTAGCGCTTCTGCTCACATGGCTGGATCATCAGGTATTCTATCAAATTATAAGCTGACCACTGGTCATGCTGGTATTTTGGTGGCTAATGGCTCCTCCTTAGCTGTTGAAGGTTGTGGTGTTGCGACACCAACTCCTGCCCTTTCTTTATACAATGTCTTGCATACTCTTGATAATTCCTTCAATCTATTATCTATTAGTCAGATTACCATTGATTTGAGTTACTTTGTGATAGTTTTTTCTGATTCTTGTATTTTTCAAGATCTTACGACGAAGAAGATTATCAGTAAAAGACGGGTCTCGGAGGGGATTGTACCTGCTAGATGCTGCTCCTGCTCAGGCGTATTCTACCTATGTCTTCTTCTGCCCTTGATATCCATTGTTGTCTTGGGTACCCTAGTTTGTCCAGTCTTAAAATTCTTTACCCTAATTTATGGTCTGTGTTTGCTATTGAGTGTGAATTGTGCCGTTTTGCCAAGCATCTGCGTGTGCCTTTCAGGTCTCGAGTCATTAAAAGAGGTTCTGCTCCCTTTAGTTAGTACACTCTGATGTCTGGAGACCTAGTTCGGTCACCTCTTTATTTATTTTTCGCTATTTTGTGAGTTTTGTACATGATCACTCTCATCCTACATTTCTATGTTTAATGAAAAATAAATATGAGGTTTTATCTGTGTTTACTCAATTTTGTAAGAATGTGCAAACTCAATTTGGTACCTGTGTTAGGATCTTGCGTAGAGGTAATGGGGGGAATATATGTCTACTGCCATGAAGGAGTTTTTGGTGAGCCAGCGTATTTCTCATCCGACGTCGTGTCCTGATACTCCCGAACAGAATGAGGTGGCTGAGCAAAAAAATAGACATATTTTGGAAACAGCCCGTGCTCTTCTATGTCATATGCATGTTCCTCATCATTTTTGGAGTGAGGCAGTTCTTACGGCCTACTATCTTATTAATCGCATGCCGTCTACCATGTTGGGTGGTGTTTTCCCGATGTTTATGTTAACTCCTATGCTACCTGTGCATTTCCTACCTCTTAAAATCTTTGGTTGTGTCTACTATGTGCGTGACACCAGGCCACGGGTCACTAAACTTGATGCTCGTGCCCTCAAATGTGTGTTTCTTGGCTACCCTCAACACTAGAAAGGGTATCGGTGTTATTGTCCTGCGCTCCATCGGTTTGTTGTGTCTTGGGATGCTACCTTTCTTGAGTCGACCCGCTTCTATTCTCCTTCTCCTCCTGTTCCATCTCTGGGTCATGAGTCACCTCCTTTCCCTCCGTCTACCGATTTTTTGGTCTATCGAATTACTACTGATACTCTTGTCGTATCTTTTGAGCAACTCTTGGCGTCACCTCTTGCACCCTCGCCCTCACATGATCCGTCTTCTGCTGAGCCCGTTCTCTCGTCGACTGATTCGTTAGTAAGCAAGCCCCCTATTGCTGCCCGTCGACCTTATCACCTCTATCGGGATCACCCTTGGTATGTTGACTCCTATAAGGGCTTGTTAGTTTCTTTACGTGCCTTTATTTCTACAGTTGATACTACTGCTGTTCTTGAAAGTGTTTCAGAGGCCCTCTCCCATTCTGGGTGGCGTTCTGCTATGTTGGAGGAAATGTCTTCTCTGCATAATAATGGCACTTGGGATCTTGTTTCTCTTCTTGCCGGGAAGCGAGTCATTGGCTGTAAATGGGTCTACACTGTGAAGGTGAATCCTGATGGCTCTTTAGCTCGCTTGAAAGCGCGCCTTATTGCAAAGGGTTATTCCCAAACTTATGGTGTAGACACCCCAATTTGACCCTGCCTAATCTTAGGCGAATTCGGTGATGAAAATAGGTGAAATAGTGCCTCAGTACGATCCTCAGGAGGTGATCTAAGCTCGGTATTTGAACCCCGCCATCCAAAACCTTCAAAATCTCTGAAACCAATGAAATTGTACCAAACCATCGATAACTTGTTGCCCAAGTCATTGTCAGAAGTGGCGACCGCCATGTTCATTGTGGTGGCCGCCAACTCCAACATGGCGACCGCCAACTCATAGCGGCGGCCGCAAATAGAAGCTTGTGGAATCTTTTCCAACCCAGCGGCCGCCAACTTTCATTGTGGCGGCCACCAACTCAAAATAGCCAGACGTGTCCCAAAACCTGGCAACACCTCATTGGTTGAAGAATTCTATAAATACCGTACCCCAGCGTACGTTTTCAGCACGAATTTTGAGTGAGAGAGACTACCGATATACCGAGCGATCTCGAGCCCTGACGCTGAAACCCTCCCGAGATACCGAGTCCCTAATCTCCCATACCTACATTGAAGCTTACATTGCTTGAATCACCCCCCGATGATTGGACAATTGGAGCACATTTCTCAACTTGAGGATTCCCCGGTAATCCAGGTACCTCGCTTGGATCCCCGACCTTTCTAAACTCCACTTCTTTCTATTGGAGCGATCGGGTTAATTTCCATTTCAAAGTTTTTCGATTATTGTCAATTTTTTTTAGTATTTGCAATATTAATCGTTGGTCGATGTAGTTGGGTTATTTCTTTTAAAAACTTCAGTTAATATTTTCATTTCATTTTTAGTACATTGTTGCATTCTATTAATTCATCAACTTAGTGTCAACATTTTTAACGGTTACAACTAATCAATGTTGTTAATCGTTATAATTAAGGCACCTACATGAAAATGGTTGTAATCGTCAATATTACACCCATTTAATTTTAATATTACATTTCTTTTCATTTTCTTTCTTTTATATTAGTTCCATATTCTAGCATTTATTTTATTTTCTTTTAGTTAGCTTAGTTTTACTTTACTAGTATTCTAATTATTCTTCTAGCTTAATTTTCATGTTTAGTAAATAATGTAATTTACTTTTCAAGCACTTACTTTCATTTGTAATGTAACATTTTTATTTTCTTATCTTAATATAATTTTTTTAATGTTTTATTTTTTTTAGTGCTAATATTCTATTTTCTTTTAATTTAATTTTTTTTCTAGTCTTTTATTTTTTTCATTAGAATTATTATTTTTCCTTCTTAGCACTTTACTTGTTTTCTTTTTCTCTAGTGTAATGTTCTTTTCCTAGCATTCTATTCCTTTTTCTTTTTCTTTATTTAATGTTCTAGTATTTAATTTTCTTATTTAGTCTAAATTTTATTTCAATAGCATTTTATTTTCTTGTACTAAGTATTTCATTTCATTATCTTGTATTAATATTTCTTTTCTTTTTTTTTTTCTTTTAATTTTAGTTTAATATTCTTTTGCTAACGCAAACCTAAATAATATTAGCTTAAATATTCATTTGCTAACACAAACCTAAATAATATTAGCTTAAATATTCATTTAATTCAATATTTTTTTTATCTTTCATTAATGTAAATTTTTTTTTATTATTTTATATTCTTTTAATATTATTTTTAATTTCCTTATAAAGTTTCATGTAGCATTTCTTTTCTTTTAATGTTAACATTTATTTTCTTTTAAAGCTCTATTTTCTTTTCCTTATATTTAGTTTTATTTTTTTATCAAACGTAAAAATGGCAAAAAGACTTTTAAGTTAATTTTCACCTTTAATTATAATTTTCTCTTTTTAAAGCTAAAGCTCCCTTTTTTTTTTCTTCTACCTTCTTTTTATTTCTTTTCCTTAAAAAAAGAACATAAAATGTAAATAATTAAGTTTTATAAGCATTTTCTAACATTTCATCTTGTCTTAATTAATCTTTCTTTCTTCTACAAATCAAAACTTCAAATAGTTGCTTATTAATACAAAATGTTTATTGTTTTGGTTAGTTTTTAACATGGAATTTTTACCATACTTTCTAACTTTGTAAATAATTGGACAACATGCATTTGTATATATTAGTTTAGGATTTAGTTGCCTTACTTCAAAAATAGTATAGTTTATTTTTATTTGCAATCCATGTTTAGGTAATTTTGGCAATTTTATGCATTTTTTAAAAAAATCAAAGCATATTAGTTTAGGTTGATGAAACAATATTGCATATGGGTATGTTTCATGTATCATTTAGATAGAAATTGCATGCTATAGGATTTAGGATTTTTCTTTTGATACTTATTTATTTTGAAGTGTTATGTACATATTTTATGTATTTTTCATACTTGATTTTGAATGTTCTTTCTTCACCCCTTTTTTTTTATTTGTATGCATTTAAGAAATTATATTAAAGAACCAATGATGATTAGTAGAAGCCAACATTGTGGTTGGGCGAACGGGGTGCCTAATACTTTCCTTGATTCGTACTTTAGCTCCCGAACCCTGTTTTTCTCTGGTTTACGTTTCAAAGATTAGTGGCAATTTTGTTTTTCTTAGTTTTTTTTCAAAAACTAAGTGGCAACTCCATTTTTAATAAAAAGAGATTTTCAAATTTTGATTTTTAAGGTATTTAAAATATTTTCTAAAATATCTTTGAATTTCCTCATTTTAACCCCCAAAATCCCAATGCTACAGTATTTTCTGGCAACTCTGCTGGAGACTGATTTCCAAAATTAAATAAGAGGGCTAGACTCAAAAGCTTCATTGGTTCCTAATAAAAATTTTCATTTGTATTTTTGCATGAATATGCATTGTTCTTCAACCCTCCTGCCTTGTCGACCCGATGCCCTGAACGTTAATCCGTTTCAGAGATTGTTGGAAAGACGGGCAACTCTTGCTGACTATACACTTCCATAGGTACAATAAAAGAATTCGAGCGTACTACTTGACCATGTCCAGCACCACTCCAGGCATGAAAAGTATATTTTCGGCTCTATTCAGAAGGTACCCTGTTCAAATTGACCAAGCCCGGCCTTTTACATATAGTGAACATAGAATCCCCCAATTAGGTGCTACTAACCCTAGTAGAATTATGTATTTTTCTTTATTGTATGTTTTGATTGTTTATTGTTAGGATTATTTGTTTGGATTAGGCTAGTCCTTTTCCTGGGTTTGGCCCGAGTTTTTCTGTTTTCATTCGTTTAAGTTAGTTTCTCCTTCGAGTTCTTACCCAAGTCTTTATTCTTCACCATATTTGGCCTTCACATAGTAGT
>JAUMHN010445683.1:0-11080 GCA_032360265.1 Heliamphora ciliata
CTTAACTCACCTGGAACACCAAAGAACAGATCTCAGCAAACCCTCAAACCTTCATCCTCTACTCAAACTTTCATCACGAACCCCAATTCTCACCCAGGAGAAACATCAGGTGGCCCGCCATTGTCTAGGACAAGGTTTCACACAATCGAAAATCGATCTAGCATCACAGCCTTAAAGTCACCTGACTCTAGTGAGTCACCTGACTTCAGCGCGTCACTGCACATTACTGTACAACTCAACGTCTCGCCATTAGATCAGTAATACCAAGGCTACAGATCAACCTCAAATCAAACACAATCTCCATCGTCTGACAAATCAAACATGATCCTCGTGATCCGGCCAAGCGAACAGGTCGACTGACATATAGCATCAACTCCAACGTAAAACACATACATCAATTCCTTGAATCCACAACAGCAGAATAGTCGAACCCAAGGCTCCACCCAAAACTTAATTCTTACACTTTGCAATTTCCTCACATCCAAAACTCATCACAGCCCCGCTGTTCCCAACCAAACAATTGCGTCAGTCCGAACAAGCTACGCCAACCAAGGCTTATTTAACATCATATCCTTCCTGATTCATACTTTATGATAGTCTCGGGACTACCATCCACACAAACAACAGTTATGCCGAAGCACAACACTTACCACAGTCGACAACCACTCCTCGACTCCAAGAACTCTAAGAATTCTGAGCAGCTCAAAGCTCCAACCAGGACCCAAGCGAGACTCACAAAAGTCTTCCAGAAACCCACCATACACATATCACAGCTGCACTGTTCTGACAAAATCCCCGCTCTGCCAAGAGCTAGAGACACAACCACACGCACACAACGGTCAACGATCCTCAACTGATCATTACAAAGAACGCTACGTCTCAACACCAACTCTCTTGTCTATCAAACTAAACAGCATAGGGGACGCAAACCATATGATTCAACTATCATACAAACAAGCCACACTGACTAGGTTACCATGACCTATCATGTTTACCACACTCACACGTACTCCTTTACGGCTTCCACCGCGGGAGAATACCAACCCCATCATGCAATTGTTTATAGTTCCCAACCGCGAAAACAATCGGATCCCAGGTCACACGTAGAGACGTTCAGATGTAAAGCGTCTCGCACCATGCGTCGAAGCCACGAAGAATCCAACATAGAATCACCTAATCACAGCGACACAAGTCCCTGAGTCACAACTCCAAGGGTCACACACGGGTACAAACCCACTGATCTTCCCACAGTCTCAAAACACAACCAAATATGAACAAATCAAGAACCTGGCATCTCCATCCAATCGAGATGAAACAACTCGCACCATACAATCGTCTACAATACAATCATCTACAAGAAACTCTCTCTCTCCTTCCATCCAAAGGAAAGAAAAGGGTCAACAAGAAACCATGACCAAACCTCAGTGTACTGCCTGCATACTCCCAGTACTCATCAACACTTAGCCTCTAAAGAACTCTGTAAGTCCTACCTCGAGATCACATCGACTACAGTTACACAGCTGCTGTCAATTCTGATCACGATCCATCACACCAAGCTCTCAACTCTCATTCCTTATGCACGCATATGCACGCCATCAATTCGCATACCTGGTACAACTCATCCCATAGAGCTAAAAACATCTCTTCAGAAGGTTGCACTTACTCACCCAACTCCTGCTACGTAAACCACAATCACGTCACGGTCTCAAGCCCGTTGTCCAAGGCACAACATCAAACAAGGATCTAAATCCTGAGACCTTTCATCTAGAGTTACTATTAACTCCCATGACCATGTAGACACCTTCCGTACTTTCGCCCTCAAGGCACACACGATCACAGGCATCGTATCCTACGATTTCTCATCCATCACCCCAGGCTAGCCAAACCACATGGTACACAGCTGAACCATATTACCCCACACTACATTCCAGTGGACAAACAGCATACCCACCTCTAAACCTAAGGTGGAATACAAACAACCTCTAGACATATCATACCCAAGATACGTCATCTCAGTACTAAGCCAGCCACAGGAACCTGACACGATTCCCAAACAAGATCTCCTAATCACTAGGATATCGACCAAACCACAGACCTACATTCCCGTAGGAATCTCACAGAACCGATACTTGTCACAGGAACCCTTACACATTCCCATACAGCCGTAACCCGTGCTCTTCCCAGCATAATTGCAACTCATACTCATTCCCACATCCTTGAGCTCACACACTCCCAACTCAAGTCTCAAACCTCAAGGAGGTATACAATGTCCAAGGTCATCAGAACTACTTTGAGTACCGTCAACATCCTGTTGATCACCATCAGCATCCTGCTAACCACTCTCAATATCCTGCTGTTAGGGATATTCCCAGAACCACTCATGTTCTGCTATCTTAATATACACCTGGCCAAGGATTACTACCCTCCCATCCACTATGTTCCCGTCTATACCCCATCCTGAGTACACTGTTCATGACATAACATGACTAAAGACGTACCTAATCCATCACACGGCCAAAACCACGTACATCAAAAGGCTAACCTTATAACTTCTGGTAACTTACTCTTAAGCGAAGCCAGCTACCCAAGCCAAAGCCATTAACCATACTTCGACTACACCTGAACAAAACTCTGCTCAAACACTCAACAAACACCAACTGAGGCCATCCTCACATGGCTAAACCCAACTTACTGTCGAGTTCCACAACGTACCAAGCGATCAACGCTTAACCCATAACATTGTCTCTGCAACAATCACTGCAACAGAGTCGCACATCCAAGACCCAAACCACGGTCTCGTCACCTCTAAGAGTGTACAGGTTATATAGAAAGAAAACATGAAACACAACAACCTAAGGTCAATCTATCATGTTATTTTTATCACATACCACATAATCATGCTAAGACGTAGCCATAACGATCATGCCAACACAACACCGATACCTAGGAGAACCGACAAGAATGACGCGTCACTTTGGATAACCTACTTAGATTCCCTGCTAGAAATTACGTCCATGAAACACGATTCTAACTTGGCTCCCAAGTTCGTTAATCCAAAGGCCCAAAGGCAAGACTAATCAATCCTAAGCTCCAACCTCCATGCTCACATATACACAACATCAACAGCTCATGTCCAAAACACAGGCAACCAAGCACACACACATCCTCACAAAGTGATGCACTCTCGTCTCCCACGGCTCATAGGTATTCGAATCCAGAGCTCTGATACCAAGTTCTCAGGCCCCAAACTCTGGATCACGCGAAAAGCCACTGAATAACCACCAAATCGCCCAAACAAAAGGGATTTAAAACCAGAAGACCAAACGAGGCCAAAACCTTTGTAAAAACGTACTACCGAGGGCTTATTGATTTAAAAGAGTAGCCAAAAGACTACAGTTACAGCCCCACAAGCTACGCCTTTAAAAAACAAAATACATGTTTTGAATAAGAAAATCTTTTCGTTTTAAAAGAAACTTAGGCCGCTCCAAAATCTACCTCGAAGCACAAAAGTTTATGTAAAGCAAAAACCATTTGAAAATCCCATTTGTAAACTGTTGATCCCAACAATGAAAAATGTAGTATGAAACTACGGAAAACAACAACCAACCCAAGGTTCTCTCGAAAGCATTAAAAGATGCATACATCTATAATCATAGTATACGATTTACAACATGTCACAAATAAACATGAAACATATACAACAGGTATAACCTACCTATCGAGACAAAACAGACGTCTTGTCATCAGCCACCTCCGGGCACCACCGGGTTAACCTACAAGACCACGCTTACCTGAAAAAGGTTTTACAGCAAAATCCCACACCGTGAGCCGAAGCCCAATAGAAACAGACGATAAAACTGTAAAGCAGGTTATGCAATCATAAGCATACAAGCTCAACCACAGGAGCTAAAAAGGTTTTCCATCTTGAAAATCACCAGTTTTCCATCAGGCAAACACGAGCCTCAAAACAATTTTATTTCGTAAAACCCTATATTTTCGTCCTCAAAACCTTGCACATCACATAGTGGGAGCTAACTCAACCACAAAGTCAAAAGGTTTACATCATAAAACCCAAGTTTTCCCACCAGACTCCCAAAATAGTTTTTCCTTCACAACCAAGTATTTAAACAATGCAAAATCACATTTTACAGTTGAAAGAAAATAGTAAGAAAAATGTCATTTTCCCACTCGAATCACACACCGAGGAAAGATAAATGATATTTTTCACAGTTAAGGAAAAACAGTAACCAAAACCTTATTTCTTCACGGAATGTACCATCATGAAAAGAAAAGAAAGATATGATCCTATGTACCGACTCCATCACAAAGGGATAAAGGTAACAACTATAGACCCATATCCAGTATCTAATCCCCATACATCATGAGATCGGTTAGATACACACAAGTTCTATATGGAGCACCACGACGAACCACTCAATTTACGGGTATGACCCCGAGGGAGCTGAGCACCCATCCGTATCAATTTACGGGGACTAACCCGAAGGACCTGAGTACCTACGCTGTGCACGTTTTCAGATTTACACCGAGGGAAACTCGTGCCAAATACACATCATCTCCGTACATCTAGATAATCTTCTAAAAATCGAACTGTAGCATCAACTACAAAACATTTCACAAATATACATTATGAATGTATATAGATCCATCTATCAACATGGAGATCAACAAAATATTTTTAAAATACTTTTTCCCGTTTTCAACAAAACGTTACAAAACCTAAGACTCAACCCCGAAGGCGAGCTCCAAACCTCTAAAACACCAAGTATTGAGATTTTTCACCAAAACCACCATTTTTCCACCGTTTTCAAGAAAACCCTTTGAAAATCATACTACCACATGTCATACAGTGTAATAAACCAAAAAAGCAAAAAACATACTTTTTGTCCAAAAAATCAAGGTTTCAACATAAATATGACATTTCATGCATTTTTTACCCAGTGAAAACACATATAATTACATATAACTCCCTTATACTGCAGTAGGGTCTAGAATCCTTCCTCGTTAGATCAAAACTTGATGCCTCAAAAATCGGACCTCGATGAAACGAAATTCTGTCTAGATATATGTGAAGCCACCGGCACCAATAGCAAGGATTCGCTGTCCAACCACTGAAAATCGAGCCCCAGCCCCATCAAAATCTAGAGAGAAGGCAAAGAAACGGGAGACAGAAATCAGATCTAGAGAGAAAATATCCCAAAATATCTCAAAGGGTTGATATTTATAGAAAAACACCACATCACAAAGGTCAGTCGACTGACAAAGCTTCTGGAAAACCAAAACCTCGCATCGCCTCAAGTCCAGTCGACTGGACCCTCCTGGTCAGTCGACTGAACCCCCAAAAATCTCACTCAGTCGACTGAACTCACCCCTTCAGTCGACTGAAATGTTCACTGGAATTTTCTCAAACTGTTTTCTGCTACTAAACAGGTTTTATAGCCTAAACACTTGCCAAACTCATACGCACATGCTGTTCTGTTCCGAAGAAACAAAACCCTAACATACCGAGACCAAAGGTTAACTCAAACTCCGTCAACACTTAAATTATTCTCAAAATAAACTGGGTCAGGGTCTCACAGATCGTATCAAGTTCAGAATATAAGTCGTTGCCTCTAATGCAAGTCCCCAAAATGAATCGGATAATCCTGAATAACTCATCATTGACCTTACCATCTCCATAAGAGTCCTATTCTTTCTTTCTATTACACTATTCTGCTGCGGAGTGCTCAGTGCAGTCAACTGGGATATAATCTCTTCTTCTGACAACAAGTAGTCCCTAAACTCTCCAAAGAGGTACTCTCCACCACGGTCGGATCGTAATGATTTGATACTTTTATCTAGATGCTTCTCCGCTTCCGCCTTGAATTTTTTGAATTTTTTAAATCATTTAGACTTATGGTGCATCAGGTAAATATATCCATACCTTAAGTACTCGTCAATAAAATTGACAAAGTGCTCAAAGCTACCTCTAGCCTGAATAGTTATAGGACCACACACATCAGAGTGAAGTAGTTCCAATGGTTCTTTAGCTCGATAGCCTTTGGCCGAGAAGGGCCTCTTAGTCATCTTACTCTCTAAGCAGGACTCACAGACTGGAAGTGCCTCCACTTTTAATGAACTCAAAGTTCCATTTTCTACAAGTCTATTTATCCTTTTTAGATTAATATGACCCAAGCGTAAGTGCCAAAGAAACGTTTGGTTCATTAAAGAAGGAATCTTTTCTTATATGGTAATTTTTTTTGGATAATTAATTGTAACATAAAACAAAAGAAAAAATATACATGATTCCAAGGGGCATATCCCAGGTAATTACATCACTTACCAACATAACACAAAGAAACTAACAACAACATACGAAACTCAACCCCGCCTAAAGGCGGGGATGCGTACTCATGTACAAGGGGCAACACATAAGAAAAAAAAACAACACCTAATAGCCGAGACTTAGAAACCAAAACACCCAAAACCCTGCAAGGGACAAGCTAACATTTACCAACCCGCGAGACCAAAAGATCTTTTTTTCTTTTTCTTACCACTAGACATTTTATTGCCTACCCTTGGTTTAACGAGAAAGTGAGGAACTTCATGCACACCATCAACCGGAGTCCACACATCCTCTGCCTCTCTATCCTCTCAGCTAACTGTTCTATTGTTAAGGTTGGTATACTGAAAATCATATTTTTAGTATTTAATTTTATTTTTAATAAAATTAATTATTTATTTTATGAGAATCTTTATAAGAAATGTATGTATATCAATTTTTTGTTATGCCTGAATATCCAATATTCTGTATAGTATTTAATCTGGTATGTAGAGTACGGTTTACACACAAGAATAGATTTTAGGTTCTTGTAAAATATAAATTTTATGTTCACTGTTTAGATGAAAATGAACATACCATCGGTACGACTGTGGCACAGAATTTTAGTAGGCATGCCTCCGTTACGAAAAATAGATAATAGTATCGCTTATTGTTCTAACTCTCTGTACTAGTAACACTTTTTGTATATTGAATAGGATATTTGGAGTAATTAATTTTATACTGACTATATAAATTAATTCACACCCCAATGTTATTATGAATAGTGTTTATTCTCTTAATCCTGAGATAATTATTAATTTTTTTATATTTAATATTCATTGTTTTGATTCATTAGAGTGTGCGATTTTATATGGGTTTATATTTTCGGTGAGTTGGATAGAGGTTTTTTTATATGAAAAATACTAATTATTGACGGAATCCACGTTCTGAAATATCGAAATTGACGATACCCCGTTAAGGATGCTTATAAGTTTTAACCGGGCCAAACCATGCAGGTAGATTTAATTATTTGCCGGTCAAATAAGTTAAACGGAAGGACATAAAGAATATCAAAATACCGATTAAATTAAATTGTCAGTAATTAAATTTAATTGACAGGTGTCGGGAATCTTAACGTGGGGAGAAATGGTAAACATTTAATAATAGGAGCTCAATGCAAGAAGGTATTGAGATTATGGGGTCAGAATGCAATTATAGTTCTTTAGTGGTGTGAACTGTAATTCAGTATTTTATGGAAATTGCAGAAATTGCTGCGTCTTTCCATAATTGCAAAAACTGTTGGTAGGTGTCTGTGTTTCACTGAAATCTTACTCATAATTACTCCACAGGTCCCTACTGTACCCCTATATATATGCGAGTAGACTGAACTAGTTTCATATCATAAATCATAATTTGTCTTCTAGGACTAAAGCTGATCAGGTTCTACCAGTACGAGTTCTTAGAGGATTATAACTCACGTTATATCTGGGAATCGCATAAGGAATACGATAGAAGATCTGACAGGAGTTTCAACTCGGATTCAAATCGTAGTTGAAGATTCGACGGATAAAAATGTATTATTCTAAATTAACTTCGGATGCACGGGTTTTATTTTAATCGTTCGTCATCAAATGTTTTTATCTGGAGCCCGTTTTAGCGTTTGCACGTCCAGTTAATTTTTTCAGATGATCGTTTACAAAAACAAAGATCTTGACAGTATTGCCTCCAACATCTATTATATCAACAGAATTATTTGCAGCAGTTGGCCCTCCTACCACGACTAAATTGTTATCCTACATGACACCATCTACGTTTTCCACGTCTACTTAATCATCACTCTTATTAGAAGCAACCTCACTTAACACTTGATCACCTTCTCCTTGCCCACCGTAGAAAGCAAAGGACTGTTAGTCTGTATAGGGGTTACCTCACCATCCCCCTCCTTCCCTTTACCAACACGAGTCCACTCATACTGACGCGCTACAAGTTTATCCTTGCATTTACTATACTCATGACCGAAAGCTTGACAATGAGGACACACAAGAACGTTACACCTAATAAGCAGAGAGCTTCTCTCTCCAGAGAAAGCTCTCCAGGATCACACCCATGGCAATGGTGGGGTGCATCTAAGCTTACTATTAGTTAATGGGTAACTGTGGAATATAAACCAGATTTCTTTGATTTTTAGTTTTGTTAATGGCTCACCGATCTGTTGATTCGGGTTTTGTTTACGGGATTTTGGAACCCGTTCATGGTTTTGCGTGTTCATATAGTAATTATATTTATGGAGTCCTTTTTTGAGTTCCATTTTTAAGGCAGTCACCTTTGACACAATTTTTTTTTTAGGTAATGAAGTTCACTTGACACAAATTGAATGGTTATTTGGGTTTAAATGTAGGTGAAGCAAGACGAGGACAATGAACAATACTTAAACAAATGTCATCAGAACTAATCCAGTACAATTAGATTCTGATAAAAGAGATGTTAAGTAGTAGGCAGCCAAACTAGATAAATGCCCTGAAGTTACGACGGCCTAACGTACTTCAATCCAAGTATCCAAGTCTACTTCCCTGGTAAGGATTTCAAGAGCGTACAAAAGAATTTACAAGATCACTGTAACAGATTACGATTTCAAAATCGAGAGAAGATGAACGATGGCAAAGATTTTATCAATGTCGAATGTTCGGAATGGGAAATTAACAAAGAATTGATATCGAGTTCTACAGAAGATGAGTTAGTTCAAGGAGGCTGACTTGAATAAGATGAGATTCAAATGCAAATACCGGTCATCATTGAGGCTTGAAAACTTGAGGAGAAAAGTGTTTTCTAAGATTGAATTTCTGATAGGATTATCAACAAAACTTGGGTGCATAAGGGTACTGATGAATGACACCTGATGGTACCGTTGAGGACTGAGGATATAAGAACGAATGATATGTAATGAACTTCAATTAGGCATAAAAGTTGATATAAGGGTTTAGGTTAAATGAGAAAATAACTTATAAGGATGAAGTTATGGGATTCTAACGGTGATTCTCGATGTGATACCTAAAACTTCTCTTAGTGCGTACTCCCGTCTACCTCCCTTAAAATAAAATAACTTGTTGCACAAACCTTCGATTGTCACGTCCCAGTTTTATAAACGGTATTCATGACCAGCTAGTGAGTCAAACTCACCTGAGGCCTACTTTTCAAACCGTTTAAGGATTTTCAAAAAACATTATTTGGAAAAAGTTTAGCAAAAACAAAAATTTACAAACATACCCAGAGCCAAACTAGTGTCATGAAGTATGTTAATTTTACAGGAGAAGATCTGAGTACAAAATATTTACATCTAAATATAATTAGGTACATGTGTCTCAACTAATAACACAAAATGATAGTTTCTTCTCTTTGATCGTCCGACATTCACCTTACCCTGAAATGCCACAATATCAATTTCATAAGCACAAAACTTGTTTGAGTGCACAAATATCATGGTTACAAGTTTATCATGAAATATCAATTTTACCATATGAAAACATTTCATCAAACTGTCTTGTTAAAATCAACATTTTTCATAGACATATTACAAGCATTAAGCTCTAGCAGGTTTTTATAAAACAAGTTACAGGCATTGTGTCTTAGCAGATTTTCCATAAACAGGTTACAGGCATTAAGCCCTAACAGGTTTTTATAAACAAGTTACAGGCATTGTGCTTTAGCAGATTTTTCATAAATAGGTTATAGGCATTAAGCCTTACATACGATGATATGCTCATGACTATGCCAAAATTACTTAGGGAGCGACCCCATAACCCTTTTTATTATGATATCATAACCAACAATCACCTAGCAGAGATCCCATCCTTATACATCTTGCTGTTCAACACCCCAGGACCGGACTAACACCATTCAAGCTATCATCATATACATATTTTCAAAGTAATCTCAACAGGATATTCATGTTTTTCTCAAATTAAGGATATTCACATTTTTCACAGATATATCCATGATAGGAAAGTTGTACAAAAAATGTTATTTTGTGCGAAAACACAATACTTTGCATTTAAAACATAAAACGTTATTTTATGCGAAAACACAATACTTTGTATTCAAAACATAACAGAAATACTCAAGTAACAAAGATATATGAGACTCACCAAACTTAGCTGACCTAGTCAATTAAGTTGTCCCAAAACATCTAGACCTAGACAGAAACACATGGAAATACTAATTTTAGTGAATTTCTCGTAGTTGGATTAATCTAGTCTATTTTTATTTTCTAGTTTTTATTTATATAACATTTATTTCTTCTTTAAGAATTATTTTGAAGTTCACCATAACTAATAATATGAAATTCTCATGTTTTAAATCTTCCTATTTTTCTAAATTATCATTTTAAAACCATTAGTGTCACAAAAGAATAGTGAATATTAAAGTGTATATAAGTGTATCTAAATACAAAATATTGTGACACTAAACAGTTTGTTTAACTTCTAAATAGTTTATTTAACTTTTAAAATCAAACTAGCTTGAAATTAGAATTCTTCATTTAGTTGTCATTATTTTTAACTTTCTGTTTAAAATAATAACAATTCAATAATTAATACATTATTTTTAGCTTTCTATTTTAAATAATAACCAATAATTAACACATTTTAATTATCCAAAAAAAATTAACACATTTTAATTACCCAAAATAAATAATTAACACATTTTATAATTATTTTAGCCTTATAAATAATTTAATTATGAACAACCAAACAATCCACCCACACA
>JAUMHN010445704.1:0-11079 GCA_032360265.1 Heliamphora ciliata
TATAAAAGAGATCCAATCCATCAAAATGGAGATCTAAAACCATTTCTAACAAAACGTTTAAAAGGTGAGACTCAACCTCGCGGGTTAGCTCCAAACCTCCAAAAGGACGTTTTTCACCCGATTTCACAAAACACCTCGTTTTCAAACCTTCTTTTGAAAACTACGAGTACCACTTACTCGAAAAATGCATACCACCGAGAAAATGTGTAAAAACCCACTTTTACCCAAAAATCACGGTTACACGTGAAAATCACATTTGATGTATTTTCTACTCGGTGAAAACACGTATAATTACATAAAACACCCTTATACAACAATAGGGTCTACAATCCTACCTCGGAGAGTCAAGAACTCGACGCCTCAAAACTGAACAGAGTCAGAACAAGAATCCGACTAGATGTATGCGAAGCCCTCGGCCCCGATCGCAAGGATCCGCAAAGGAACCAACTCAACACCAAGCCCCGGGCCGTCAAAGCTAGAGAGAAGGCAGAGAGAATGGAAAGAAAAAGCTTTTTCAAACATTCCAGCCCCTGGAACTACTTATAAACATGCCAAAAAGGCAGTTCAGTCGACTGAAGAGGCCACTTCAGTCGACTGAAGCTCCTCGAAAAATGTGAACCGTCACAGTTCAGTCGACCGAACCCAAGAAAAATACTTCAGTCGACCGAACTCAACACCCCAGTTGACCGAACTCCCTTACTATTTTTGGTCTCGGGTTTGTGAAGCAAAACATGATTTTTGGTCCAAACGCAAGCCAAGCGAGCCTCTACCAAACCCCGGAAAGCGTATAACACACTTTTACATGCTGTTCTACAACTTTAAAGCATAAACCATGCATCGATACTATTCATATACTGAAACAAACACATCAAATATATAAACAACATAAAAGAACAAGGTTCCGGGTCTCACAGTTATAATTCAATGTACTTACATAAAAATGGTTGTAATAGTCAATATTACATCCAATTAAATTCTAGTATTTTATTCTTTCTTTTCTTTTCTTTTACATTAATTTAATATTCTAGCATTTAATTTTCTTTTAGTCTAAATTTCATTTCAATAGTATTTTATTTCATTTTCTTGTACTAATTAATTTAATGCTCCATTTTATTTTCTTCTAGTTTAGTGTTTATTTTCTTCTAGCATTACTTTAATTTTTCTTTTTCTAGTACTTTATTTATCAGCTTTAAATTTTCTTTATAATATTTTAATTTTCTCTTTCTTTTAAGTTTTAATTTTATATTTCATTTAAATACTAGCATATGTTTTTCTTTTTCTTTTAATTTTAGTTTAATGTTCTTTTGCTAACACGAATCTAAATGTTCTTTTGATATTAGCTTAGATGTTCTTTTAATTTAATGCTCTTTTAATTTCATTTTCTTTTTCTTTTTTTTTAGCTTTTATTCTCTTTCTTTCATTAGTGTAATTTTTTTTCTATTATTTTATTTTCTTTTTGTATTAGTTTTAATTTCCTTACAAAGTTCCATTTAGCATTTCTTTTCTTGTAATATTAGTATTTATTTTTCTTACAAAAATCTATTTTCTTTTTCTATGATTTTATTTTCTTTTATCTTCCTTTTCTTTTACTTTGTTAAACCAAAAATCGCAAAAAAAAACATCATAATTTTCTCTTTAAAGGAAAATTCTATTTTTCTTTTCATCTTTTTTATTTTTCTTCTTTTTTTTTTATTTTCTCTTTTAAAAATATAAAATGTTAAATCTTCTTTTATTCTTTTAAAATCTTCCATTGTCAACTTAATTTTTTTTCTATAGTATTTTTCTTTTCTTTTCTTTTCTTTTATTAACCACAAAAAAAGCACAAAAAAATAAAAATACCTTTTATGTTAGTTAATACTCTTTTCATTTTTCTTATTTTAATCTTTCAAGTTAATAGTGTAATTTTTTCCTCTAACAATAATTAAAAACTCATTTGCTTATTTTATTTCTATTATTTTTCTTTTATTTTGTTTTGTTCAAAATGTAAAAAATATAAACAATAAGATTTTCTTTTAGTAGTTTAAACAAGCATTTTTTAACATTTTATTTTAGCTTGTAAGTTTTCTTTTATTTTTTCTTTTTCAAATTAGAGCTTCAAATATTTGCTTGTTAATACATAAAATATTTGTTATTAGATTTTATTATTTTGGTTAGTTTTTAACATAAGATTTTTACATGCTTTTAGATAATTTGATAATATGCATATTGTATATATTAGTTTAGGGTTTGATTACTTTATTTCAAAATTGTGAAATTCATTTTTGTGCAATCCATGTTTAGATAATTTTAGAAACTTAGCATGTTTGTTCTTTTAACCAAATCATGTTGTTTAGGTTGTTTAAATAATATTGCATGTGGGTATGTTTTATGTATCATTTAGTTAGAAGTCGCATGCCATAGGATTTAGGATTTTACCATTTTATTTATTTTAATTTGGAGTGTTATGTACATATTTTATGTATTTTTTATACTTGATTTTGAATGTTCTTTCTTCACCCCCATTTTCTTTATTTGCATGCATTTGAGAAATCATATTAAAAAACCAATGATGATTAGTAGAGGCCAACCTTACGGTTGGGCGAACGGGGTGCCTAACACCTTCCCCGATTTGTATCTTACCTCCCGAACCCTCTTTTTCTGATTTACGTTTTAAAGATCAGTAGCCAATTTTGTTTTTCTTAGTTTTTCTCAAAAACTAAGTGCCGACTCTATTTTCAACAAAGGGGGTTTTCAAAATTTAGTTTTCAAGGTGTTGAAAGATTTTTCTAAACATTCTTTGAATTCTTTATTTTTGAATATTTTTCAAAATGACCCTTAAATCCCAACGCCACAGTATTTTATAGCGACTCCGCTGGGGACTGGTTTCCAAAATCAAATAAGAGAGCTAAACTCGAAAGCATCATTGGTTCTTAATAAAATTTCTCATTTGCATTTTCGCATGCATATGCATTGTTCTTCAAACTTCGCTGCTTGGTCGATATGATACCCTGAACGTTAATCTGTTTCGGGGATTGTTGGGGAGACGGGTAGCCCTTGCTGACTGTACGCTATTATAGGTGTAGTAAAAGAGTTCGGGAGTACTGTTTGACTATGTCCTGCACCACTCCAGGCATGGAAGGTATATATCCGGCTCTATTCAGAAGGTACCTCGTTCGATTGACCAAAACTGGCATTTTGCATATAGTGAACTTAGAACCCCCCATTAGGTGCTACTAACCCTGGTAGGATTACGTGTTTTGTTTTTCATTGTATGTTTTGTTTGCGTATTGTTAGGATTGTTTTGTTTGGGCTCAAGGTAGTTTCTTTCCTGGGTTCAGCCTAGGTTTTTCGTTATCCTTTGATTAGGTTAGCTTTTTCCTCGAGTTTTTACCTGGACTTTGTCTTTCACCGTATTTGGTTCTTACGCCGTAGTTTTCTTTTCAGGGTCCCGCCTGTGTTTCATTTTAAAGCCTCTAGGGTAATTTCTATCTCCTCTGGGTTCTTACCGGGTCGTTGGTTTCGTCCTCTTTGACATAGGCTCATTTCTTCCGAACCCTTGACATAGGCTCGTTTCTTTCAAACCCTTGTCATACCTGTGAGAGTTAGTTCTTTACTATTATGCTGCCTATTTTCCCTTAGAATTTTTTGGTCGAACCAGTCCAGTCAGCATAGCTTTGTTTTCTTACCGGAGTGTTGTCCGTTTTAGACAAACCTTCCCTCTAGAATTTAGTTGATCCCCTTCTTAGCCATCATTCTATTTTTTGGGTCGTCCTGTTATTACGCTGCTAGAATGAGCCTGACAGGGGCATTATTTTAGCTTCAGTGATTATCTGCCTATGGTTTGCTGTTTCAAAAATTTGGGATGTTTGCTATTTGTCATCATAATTCTTGTCTAGGAAGTGTTTTGATACTGGTTATTTTGCATCTAGCAATCCAGGTTTTTTTTGGGTCTAGATTATTGAGCCAAAAAGATTATAGTCGACTCGCATTTGGGTAAGATCAGGGTCAGGTAGACTTTATAGAATATCTGAATAGCTAGCTGAGTCATCAAAAATGGCAGAGAACGAAGTTAACTTGACAGCTCTGATGAGAGCTATTATTGAGATATAGAGAGCTGTGGAGCAGCAGACCCAAGCGCAAAACCAATGCTAGGCGCAGGTCCGGGTAATTCAGGCTTGTATGCCCATTGTGAATGGACATCCAGAGGATACAAATGAGAATGGCAAAGACTTCTGGGATGATAACCAAGGACAGGAGGCACCGCAATTTGTTGTGCCGCCTCGGGTTCCCTGCCTGGTGGTGGTAGAAGAAGAGAACACTGCACAGCTCAAAGAATCTCCATTGGCTGAGAAAATTGATCGAATGGAGAAGGTCCTTAGAAAGGCTAAGGGAGTCGAAGAATATATGCTCGATGTAAGGGGACTCTACCTGTTTCCAGACGCTAAGCTCCTGGATAAGTTTAAAATGTTTGAAATGGAAAAATTGTACAGAACCAAAGATCCCAGAATTCATCTCCGAATGTATGTTGGTACCCTGTCTCCAATGGGAATTGATGACCAGCTGAAGGCCCAGCTCTTTCACCGATCTCTTTCTAAGGCAGCCCAGAAATGATTCCTCTCCCTCGATGTAACAAAGACCAGAACCTAGGAGGACATAGCTACGGCATTTGTCAATCAGTATAGCTATAATATCCAACTAGATGTAACCACTCGGGAGCTGGAGACCACTCGTCATGAAAGAAGAGAGTCATTTGTGGACTTTTTGACCAAGTGGAGAGTAAAGGCAGCTAAAATGACAAACCGACCAACAGAAAAGGAACATGTGAGAATTTTAGTCAAGAATCTGTAATCTCCCCTGAAACGTTATCTGATCACACAGCCACTCTCCACATTCAAGCTATTGTTTGATGTTGGGGTTCAGATAGAAAATGCAATCCACTCTGGTGTTATCGAGGAGGTCGAGTAGAACTAAAAGCCAAGAAGAACTTACCCATCCACTAACCTTGCATCTCGCTCTAATGAGGTGAATTTGCTAAATCGCCAATCAGATCGACCAAATTCTTAACCTTCATTACCTCCTCCCAGAAACGACCAGCCATCGCAGCTGAAAAAGCCAATGAGAGTTTTCACTCCCCTTAATATTTCTCTGACCACGGCTATGAATCGACTTATCGAGAAAGAACTGATAAAACTTTTTGATCCAATGCCGCCTCCTAACCCTTTACCGCTACGCTACGATCCCATTCTATATTGCTCATACCATCAGAGCCATGGACACCCAACCGAAAACTATTTGAAACTCTGCCACGACATTCAGGATCTCATTGACAATAAGGTCATTCCACCTCCATCTACACCGAATGTCACAGCTAGTTTTTAAATTCTTATATTTTGCATGATTCAAGTCTCGAGTCAAGTCGAAGTCTTGTAAGTTTATGCTTTGTTTTGATCAGTTGGATGCCGAGTTCGAGGGCACGTCTATCTGTGCACCCTCTTCTTTTGCTTACAATTTTATAATCCCTGCTCTCATTGATATCAATAAAATAAACAAAAATTCTGATTATTTTGCTTTGCTTCATTTATTTTGTACACTTTCTGATGATTTTCAAATCAAAGGGGATGTCCCTGAAGAATTAAAAGTTTAAATAAAAAGAGAAGAAGAAATGCGTGCCCAACCAATAATTGAAGAAAATTTTTCAATAAATCTGGGAAATGAAATTAACCCACAAATTGTCCAAATTGGTTCTTCTTTATTTTTAGTTAAACGTGAATAATTAATGACTTTAGTAAAAAAATTCAAAGACATTTTTGCATGATCATACGAGGATATGCCCAAAATTGATCCCGATATTTTCCAACACTATATCTCTTTGTATCCCGATGCCAAACCGGTCAAATAGAAATTGAGAAGGATGGATGCATCAGAGTCTATGTGAATTTTCAGAATCTCAACAAGGCTAGTCTGAAGGACGACTTTTTATTACTGTACATTGACGTCTTGGTAGATAGCACAGTGGGGCACGCTCTTTTATTGTTTATGGATGGCTTCTCTGGGTACAATCAGATCTTAATAGACCCTGCAGACAGAGAAAAGATGACATTCATTACATTGTGGGGCACCTACTGTTACTGCATACGCCATTCGATTTGAAGAATGCTGGGGCAACATATCAAAAGGCTGCAACTACCTTATTGCATGACATGATACACAAGGAAATCGAAGTGTATATAGGCGATATGATTGTGAAGTTTGAAGATCGGGACAACCATATCATAGTGCTGCAAATTTTTTTTGAAAGGATTAAGAAGTATAAGACGTGGCTCAACTTGCAGAAGAATGGCAGAGGAATCAGATGGAAGAACTTCTCTTATTTGATGAAAGAAAACTACAAATTATGTTCCACGTACAAGGGTATCAAAAGAAGATAGCTGAAGCGTACCCGGGACCTGAGAGAAGGTAATTTGGTTCTTAAGGAAATCAAGTCTCCTATTTTTGATCCAAGAGAAAAGTTCAAGCCAAATTGAGCCGGGCCATATCTGATTAAGACTATTATGTTCGGTGGTGCTATAATCATCATGGATTTGGATGGTAACACGTTTTCCACTCCAATTAACTTGACCCAGCCGAAAAAAATACTACCTTTGAGAGAAAAATAAAATAAGATAAAAGCTCGCTGGGCTGAAAACAAAAAAGGCGACCAAGGCAACAGTTAGAGCAGCCCGCAAGGCTAAAAACCCAAAAGGACGACCTTGGCAAAAGTTAGGGCATCACAAAAGGAGAATGTTAATACCCGAGAGTAAACCAAACTCGAACTACGTTATGACCTGATTCTACTTTTTGGGATACGTAGGAAGCTTCTTTTAAGAAGTCCGGCAACCTTTTTTGTTTTAGCCATCTTTGAATCCGAGTAATGATCAATTCAAATTTATTTTTGAGTTTTGATAATAAAGTTGTTTAATTGCAAGAAAAAAAAACTTTAAATAATTGAGAACCATTTTTCAAATAAATGTGGAATTTTAATTATTTTAGTTGCGATTACAAGGTTTTAGAAATAAAGGGCGGGCACACAAGTCCCAGTCTCTAAATAATGAAGAAATCTACAAAATTTTAAAAGCAAAACAGATCTCTTAGATCTTTCTTCTCTTTACTACTTGTTCATCTTCATCTTCTTTGTTTCTACTCTATTTATCCTGAACTAACCACGCCTTGTACTCCTTGGGGAGCTCAGTGTGGGGCAGCTCCTACATCTCCATCAGTGAACGAGATGGCCAAGCCTCTCGATACCGCGCCAAAAATGGGGCTTGAAGGGAAGATAAATTAATACAACCCCATACGCCGTGAAATATGATCTGACCTCGACGAAATTGTCTCATGATCCTGTGTGGGTAATAGAAAGTGGACAGCCACAAGACAATTAGCAAAACATCTGGATGGTCCATAATGGTCAAAGTCATAAAAAAGATCTGCTCCTAGGAACACTGCTAAGTGATATCTTTTTCAGTCAGTGAAGAAAGATAGTATCTCCAAGTTTCCTCGGCAGTACATATCAGGTAAAAAGGATAATGAACCAAAGGCAGAAGCGTTGTGCCCATCCAAAGTTACTTTTTGCAGAAGATTTACTTTTCCTATCAGCCAGATCTAAGAAGAGAGAAAAGAGATAAGAATCGAGAGAAATTAGCTAAAAGAGAAAAGAGCGAAGAAATGAGAGATTTAAGTTTCACCTTGGAGAAACAGAGGACTACCGGTAAAAGACGTGATTACACCCCAGTGGATAGCACTAGACCAATAAGGGTCTCAGCCAAAACTAGGGGCACAAAGTCCTTCTCTGCCCTTATTTGCTCAGCAATGTCCACCAAAATAGTGCTAACTTGACTGTCACAGGAAACCAGAAGGCACCGAACAAGCAGACAGATGCACAGGCTATAACGATGTCGCAACTAAAAGTTGAAGTCACCAAGGGCACTGGTAAGGTAGAATCTGTGTCTAGTGAATCCCCATGGACGAAGAAAGAAACCTTTTAGCCACAAGGATGTATAATGAACATGGAAGGTATTGGTATGAGCACCCGTGGGACGAGATTAAGAATGATGGTGAATTCCTCTACAGTGGGGCAGAACTCTTCAAGACCAAAGCAGAAAACATGAGCCCGTGGATCCTAAAAGCTATGCCACAGCCCTCAGCAATGGTTCATTGATCCAAGCCCTGATGCGTTAGGTAAATCTCTCAAGCCCTAGAAGACTAGGCACCTTAAGCCTTGGTGAGCCAGGCAAATCATTCAAGCCCTAAAGAATAGGAAGCTTAAGCCTTGGTGCGCCAGGCAAATCTTGCACGTCCTAGTAGAAGACTGGGAACCCTAAGCAAATATTTCTAACCCTAGGTTCGTGTGTGAGTGACGTTCCTTAGGTTTTCTTTAAACCCTAGTCCATAAGGTGTCTAGGTCCTAAGTTTAGAAGGTGTCTTAGGTTCTCTCTAAACCCTAGTCTATAAGACGTCTAGGTCCTAAATCTAGAAGGTGTATTAGGTTTTCTTTAAACCCTAGTCCATAAGGCGTCTAGGTCCTAAGTCCAGAAGGTGTCCTAGGTTCTCTCTAAACTCTAGTCCATAAGGCATCTTAGTCCTAAATTCAGAAGGTGTCTTAGGTTTTCTTTAAACCCTAGTCTATAAGGCGTCTAGGTCCTAAGTCCAGAAGGTGTCTTAGGTTCTCTCTAAACCCTAGTCCATAAGGCGTCTAGGTCCTAAATTCAGAAGGTGTCTTAGGTTTTCTTTAAACCATAAGGCGTCTAGGTCTTAAGTCTAGAAGGTGTCTTAGGTTTTTCTCTAAACCCTAGTCCATAAGGCGTCTATGTCCTAAGTCTAGAAGGTATCTTAGATTTTTTTTCAAATCCTAGTCCATAAGGCGTCTAGGTCCTAAGTCCGGAAGGTGTCTTAGGTTTTTCTCCAAACCCTAGTCCATAAGGCGTCTAGGTCCTAAGTTCAGAAGGTGTCTTAGGTTTTCTCCAAATCTTAGTTCATAAGGAGTCTAGGTCCTAAGTCTAGAAGGCGTCTTAGGTTACCTAAGTCCTAGTGTGCTAGGCATCCTATGTTCCAAGCCCTAGTGCGCTAGGCATTCAAGTTTTCAGGTCTTGACTCGACCTATTAAATCATGGTATCCCTTTTCGAAAAGATTAACTTTAAGCCGTACATCTCGCTTTCAATAAATCTAATTTTAAGTTATAACTTTATTCCGCACCTCGTCTCGAATTTTTAGATCTTAACTCGACCTATTAATTTGATGTCTGACTCGTCGGTTCTCCTCATGACCCTAAACTGACTCCTCGATCCTCCTCATGAAACTAAACTGACTTATCGGTCCTCCTCATGACCTTAAACTGACTCGCATTGCATTACACTATACTTGTCATACATCATTTTTCGTATATTGCATTTTGTCCTAGGAACTACGTTTTGGTCTGATCCTTAGCAAAAGGGTACGTAGGCAGCTCGATAAAAATTCGAGTACGACCAACAACAAATGCATGCTTGTGTGTTTGTCGCCTAAGATTGACAGCTCGGTCAAATGGTTGTTGTCTCTGGGTCTTTGATATAACTTGCTTCACACGTTACTATGCAAGTTATATCAAAGAGGGACCCAATTTGACCATGCCTAATCTTAGGTGAATCCGGTGATGAAAACAGGTGAAGTGGCGCTTCAGTTCGATCCTCGAGAAGTGATCCAAGCTAGGTATTTGAACCCAGAACCTTCAAACCAAAGAAATCTTGTCGAACCATCGAAACTTGTTGCCCAAGTAAGGCGACTGCCATGTTCATTGCGGCGACCACCATGTTCATTGCGGTGACCGCCAATAGAACCTCTTGAAAACCTTAGCCAAAAGTGGCGATCGCCACCTTCAACATGGTGACCGCCAACTTCGACATGGAGACCGCCAACTTGCATAGTGGCGACTGCCAACTTAAAAAACTCTAACGTGTCCCAAAACGTGTCAATACCTCATTGATTGATTATGGGATTAGTTGACTGAAATACTGTTGGATTCTTTTTGGGGTTCGGTTGGTTGTGTGGTGGCTTCGGGAGTCGTGTTGTGGCTTCGGGTATTTGTTTAGGTGTTGTTCTCGAGGGTGACGTGCATGGCTAGATGTGGGTTGTTGGGGCATGATTGTGTGCATCGTGGTTGGGTTCGGAACGTGTTTGGGCTCATAGCACCTTTGGAAGAATGGTGGGGTGTCGTGACCTCATGGTTTTAGGGGTTTAGGATTGGCCTTAAGGTTAGGCTTGTTTTTGTGAGTTGTTGGTTGTCCATGTGAGTGGATGTTGGGTTGTTTAACGGGTGGTGTCATGATGTGAAGTTATATATGGCTGTGTGCATTTATAACTATTTATTTATGCATGGATTATATAAGTAGATTACATGATTTGATATCATTATGTGTAACGTGATTTATGCTTTAAATCTCAAAGTTTTATGGGCATGTATGTGGGCTCTAAGAAGTGGATGCATGTGGTGCATGTTGTGTGAGTCGCGTGTGTAGCATGTGATGTGGTTTCTGAAACGTAGTGATAGTACGTGATTTTATGCATTTAAATCCTGATTAGGTTATGGAAAGGTGTATGGAATGGTATAGATGAATAGGTGATTCGGTGAGTGTTAACTCTGGTTAACGACGTATTAATTGGGTAGCGGCCTGTCGGTGAAGGTCCGAGAAGACACGTTGATTGGGCGGCGGTCCGTTGGTGAAAGTCTGAGAAGACGTAATAATTGGGCAGTGGTCCGTCAGTGAAAGTCTGAGAAGATGCATGGATTGCATGAATTGTATTGTGGGACGGATAAAACAAATTTTAAATTGTTTTAAGACTTGTGTGAATCATGATCTAAAACTATTTTTAAACTCTTTTTAAGGCTCCTGTGAGTGAGTCCAAAGATGGCTATTGTCCTCGCTTTCTCGTTGCATGTGAAAATTGTTTTAAAGGCATGAAAGAGAGTCTAAAACTGCACCTCATTTTTCTAGCATGTTTAGCTTATGTTGTATGTGTTGTCTGGTATCTGCTGAGCTTTTGCTCACGTCGTGGGATTTGATTTTCTTCAGGTACCGGTCACGCAGGTT
>JAUMHN010445714.1:0-11079 GCA_032360265.1 Heliamphora ciliata
CTACTATAATGATGTGCTACAATCGTACCAATGGAATGTCCGGGTCCATTGCGATTGTGAGCCTACCTATATAATCTGTCAGAACCCATGGCCCGATCTTCCGTGCAGCATACACCGAGTCAAATACTAGATAGAATATACGGATTATGCATTCATTCATCACAAATATAAATATGAAATAACGAATGCAAAAACATCTCAAATGTTTCTCATTAATATGCCAGGGATCAAGAATAAATATAAAAAAAAAACCTAAAAAGTAAGGCTTTTCAGTATACATTCCTAACACGAACCCCATGTCTAGTCGACTGAGCTCAAAATTTTTGGTCCAGTCGACTGGGCCAAGCCCTCTAGTCAATTGAACTGCTGGACAGTGTGTTTTTCAATGCAAAACTGGTTTTTTAGCTCAAACTCTAGCCAAACAAGCCTCTTTCAAACCCGAACAAGCGTAAAGCTCATACGCACATGCTGTTCCACTATGAAGAAGCACAACCCCCAACACATCGAAGTCAAAGATTTACTCAAACTCCGTCAATACTTAGATTATTCCAAAAATAAAATGGATCAAGGTCTCACAACAACTACGAGAAAGGAGACCAAAATTAAAAATTTGCTATCAATGCCATAGGCTAGGATATAAACTATTTGAGTGCGCACTACGAAGGGAATTAAACTATGACCACTGTTAGCCATAACAGAGTTACAAGGATCAAACAATTTTTTTCCAGCAAGGAACAAGTGGGTTGAAAAAGGTGGTACAACCCGACCAACCAGAGAGTGAAGAGTGGAGCATTCACCCTCTACAGAAGGCAAACTCAACGCTCTGCTTTAACTGTAATAAGATCAGACATAGAAAGTTTGAATGCCCGCTACCAAGGAGGAGAAACTATAATATTCGTAAGAAGGGAACGGGCGATTCGAGAAGGATAATACAACTCGACCAACAAGAGAACTAATGGACAAGAGACTCTCCTTCATAAGAGAAAAAGGAGTATTCGTTGGTGATTGGAGGTACGCCCGAATTTGCGAACTCTAAGATATACGTTAGCTAAACTTGTTACATTATTTCAGGAAAAGATGCGCTTGAAGAACAAAGGTTTTTAGGTTAGCTCTAGTCAAACAAATTCTTGCGCCACAAGTATGCGACATGATCATTGAAAACTTCGTAGTGATCGGTTTAAAGAAGTAGTAAAGTTAAACAATTGTTTTCCCCAAAATGTTGAACGTATCAACCCAACCTTATCCACACCCTCAACAACAAACAATTCAAGGACACAACTTCGAAGAGAAGTGATATAAGTAATAATCCATAGCCTTTCGCACGAAATTTCGAGGACAAAATTTATTTAAGGGGGTAGATTGTAACACCTCGGTCCGGACTTTAGTAGTAACCACCTAGATTATAATAACCCGGCTCAAACCCTAGTATTAGCGATAGATAGACGATGAGAACTTAAGTCACTATATGAATAGAAAAACCCTAACCAGCCCAAAAACCCTATTTGACCCAGAAACCCTAAAAGACACTAAATATTCAGAGATAAAGCCCTAACACTTAGAAAAGTCTCAAAATAGCTTAAATTAAGTAAATAACATAAACTATAAAATAAAAAAAAAATTCTCATAATTAGGGTAAAATGACTATTTTGGCCCTAATACAGCAAAAAGTCTTATAAATTTAAAATTTGACACATGGGCATCCAAAATCAGATATTTATATACAATTAATTACTAAAATACAAAATAACAAAAAAAAAATCAAATTGCCCTTGCATGGCTGGCTACCTAGGAATTTGTGCCCAAAAAGCTACTTTTGCCTTTTTAAGCTTAAAAATGAGAAAAAGATGTATAAATTATGTATTATTTTGACCCAATACTTTTTATACATGTAATATATGTAATAATATAATTATATAGGTTAACAAAAACAAACAAATAATTATTTAAAATCTCTACATAATAAATAAGTTAAAAAGCTAATTCTAATCAAATTAGTTTAATTTAGCTTAAAAGCCTATATCTATTTAATTAATTGCTATCAAAATTATGATAAATCATGAAAAGACTAAATTAATTATAAATATATTAATATAATAAGTTTTAGTAGGTTTAGATACCAAAAAAGTACATAAAATTAATATTTTATGCATTTATATTTACAATAATGTACCAAAATACAATTTAAAACCCTAATTAAATACAAAATCAGATTTTTAGTCTCCCAAACATGCGTGACTGAAACCCCCTGCCCCAAAATCTAATTTTTGTATATCTCCATTAATCCCACCTCCCATGCAACCAATGCGGATCAAAGAAAATTTAAATTTTAAAATTTTGTAATAATTAATCCTCAATTGCATTTTTTTCTATAAAAACAAGACCTAACCCCCCATTCTCCATATACACATTCGATTGAGAGAGATAGTGAGAGAGGGAGAGCTACTACAAAAATTATCTAAGTGTTCTAATAGAGAAGAAGAAAGAAGGAAGGAAGAGGAAGGAGGAAATGATCAAGGAAGGATCATTGAAGCTAAGTTCTATTCTCCTTCAATCTTGTCGCATTAAAAGAGGTAAGCAACTCCCTTAAACCTTCTGATATCCTTCGTCAAGATACCCCTCAATCCATGTGAGACCCTAAACCTATTCTTTTAGGTTATTTATATATTTGACATGTTTATTTCAGCGTATGAATAACCTCGATGCATGAGTTATGCTTTAAAGTTGTAGAACAGCATGTGTAGATGTGTTTTATGCTTTCTCGGACCTTATTTAGGTTGGTTGGGTTGGTTTTTAGGCTGAGAAACCACTACTGATTCCAGTACGCTTCTGGTCTTGAGTTCGGTTGACTGAACCAAGTTTTCTGAGTTCGGTCAACTAAACTCAAGGGTTCGGTTGACTGAACAGTGCCTTTTTGCTGCGATTATAAATACCCCAGAGGCTGAGATATTTTGATATTCTCTTTTTTCCAGGCTAAAAAACCTCTTTTCTCTGCCTTCTCTCTAGCTTTGAGGGCCCGGGACTTGGTTTTGTGTTCGATCCTTTGTGGATCCTTGCTATCGAGGTTGAGGGCTTCACATCCATCTGGTTATATTCTTGTTCTAACACCGTTCAATTTTGAGATGTCGAGTTCTTGACTCTCCGAGGTAGGATTCCAAACTCTACTATTGTATAAGGGTGATATATGTAATTATACATATTTTCATCGGGTAAAAAATACATCAAATGAGATTTTTATGTGTAAACCTTGATTTTTGGGTAAAAGTAGATTTTTACGCCTTTTCTTGGTTGTATGCATGTTTCGAGTACGTGGTATCCGTCGTTTTCAAAAGGAGATTTGAAAACGAGGTGTTTTGAGAAAATGGCGAAAAACGTCTTTTTGGAGGTTTGGAGCTAACCTGTGGGGTTGAGTCTCACCTTTTAAACATTTTGTTGGAAATGATTTTAGATCTCCATTTTGATGGATTGGATCTCTTTTATACATGTGTTGTATAAACTGTTTTGTGGGTTTTCGCAGTTGAGCTACGGTGGGTTTTTAAATGTTTCCACAGATGTACCGTGACAGTGTGTGGTTTTGAGTTAGGCTTCTATTGCTCTTTGGTGGAAGTCCAAAAACGTGTGCAAAGTGGGTTTGCTACGGTATCTCAGGTTAATCCTCGTAAACGTGGTTTGGTTATGCTTCATCCATTGGTCGTGGCAATCCTTAAAGGAGAAAGTGCGTGGTTTGGGTGTTTTCCCATCGGTCATGAAAATTCGTAAAGAAGTCGGTTGCCTCTGTGAATGGCATTGTTGTTGTAATGCCGTATAGAACTTGCCATTATCTAACAGGCCTTAAGTGGTTCAGGACTAGGATAATGGACAGGAGTCCGTAGTTGTTACCTTTGTCTGTATGGCAGAGTCGGTACATAGGATTACATTTGATCTTTCTACTCGATTGTGTGTCTTGAGTCGAGCTTACTGTATTTTTACAGCTTTCCCTTAACTGTGGCATGATATCTGTTAGGATGATATGCATAGTTTGAAGCACGAAAATATGGAATTTTATGAGATAAAACCTTTTTGAGACTTGTGCTAGTCTGATGGAAAATTGGTGGTTTTTGAAAGAAAAACCCTTTTTGGCTCTTGTGGTCGAGCCCGTGTGTATAATTGCATAGCCTGCTTAACAGTTTTATTGTCTATGTTCTATTGGGCTTCGGCTTACGGTGTGAGATTTTGCTGTAAAACCTTTTCAGATGAGCATGAGGAGTTGACCTAGTTGTAGAGTTGACCTACTTAATAGCTGGTTTTGTACGCCTTTGGGCGATATGCTTATTCATGTATGATATGCATGTTTTCAGTTTATGAAAGTTGAACTGTGAGAATTTTATCCAAATGTTGTAGATTTGATTTCTTTTGAAAATCTTATTTTCATAAACGATGTTTGGGTGGACTTTCGCGTGACCCTGGTGTTTGGGGCATGACAATCCATCTCTATAACAAACCCTAAGAAAAAGAAATGAAAAATAACTCAAAAAAGGCGTTGTAGATGCAAATAGTTGACTGTTAGGGCAAGATTGTGTTTTGTATGATCTTGCATGTGTATATTTTTAAGTTTTATGGCTTGTGTGTATTCTGAAGTCTTCGTTTATGTGAGTTTATAACATGCATGCAAAGAAAACATGTCAAAAATGTACACAACATAAGCTAAGCAACCAAAACCCTAAGTTGCCTGATTTTTTCGACTTACTTATTTCATGCCACCAAATTTAAAATATCATAACTAATTGTAGAAAAATGATTTTAAAGTAATTTTTGTGTCCAGATCTATATTTTGGAGTTCTCTTTCATATAAAATTGGTTTTAAGTGATTTCGCTGGGTAGAACTCCAGATATATCATTTTTCCAAAGAGTGTCAGATCTTGACCACTGTGAGTTATAGACCTAAAAACATTAAGTTAAAGTGAGAACCGAGCTTAGGTCAAAACGTAAGACCTATAGAGGACATATTTATATTTATTTCCACCAAAAATGATCCAAAAAGATGAAGTCTTGAGGGGTCAAAACACCTTCCCAAGTCACTGTTGAGGTTTAGTGACTGACAGACCTCTCTGTCACACGTTTTTGTGAGAGCCAAAATATGAAAAATGTATCTAACATATTAAACTAATTACGAAGAAAAAATCAGCCCAAAATACCCTCGGATGATGCCGCAAGGGTTTTGAGCATTCTGTGTTAAAAACACACTCTACAAACCCTTTTGAGACTGACTGGACCCTTTTTATAAATTGGCCAAAATCTCAAACTTTTTCTAAATAACCTACCTTACCAAAGAACATGAAACTTGTAGGGAACATTTTAAACTAGAACCCCACCCAAAATAAGAACCATATACCTTGAATTGATGCCCCAAAACCGTGGCCAATAGAGACCCAATTTCAGAGTTTTTCTCTATAATGTGCTGAATAGTTTTCGCTAAATTAAAATAAATAACCTTTTTACTTTAGGAACTGACCTTGGTGATTAATATGAAAGTTATGGGAAATATTTTTATCTATTTGGTGTTAAATGTTCAAAAATTAAATCAATGTCTATGTTCTTCGAAACATTGTCGCAACTTTAAAACTAGCAATTAAACTTGTACCTAAAATTGGCTAAATGTTCGAATGGTGTGTTACTTTTGAGACTTGAGTATGTGATCCTTATATGAACTTTGTGAGTAATTAGTGTATGAAAATAATGCTTTTGATGAAATGAACTCATGCCAATAGTCCGATTCTATGTTGCCTAAGTTATGATTATGTTTCGTATACTTGTACTTGATACTTTAGCAAGTTATACTATGTGCCATGTCATGTTTATATACCATGCAATGATTAATTGTACACGAGAGGCATATTGCACATCATGGGAATTTCTTGATTTCATCTTGGGTTATCGGAGTCTCCTTCATATCTTTCGATTGGGTTGGGCATCATGAAAATTAATTATTCAGTGGTTATGGGTCTAGGGCGTCCCTGGTTGCCATATTTGATATTGAATTGGGGGTTTTTATTATATAAGGGAGATTTAGGCACCATGAGATCATAACGAGCTTTAATTAGATTTTAGGTTGGCGCTTAAAGAGCATCCTAGTACTTAATGTGGGATCGGTTGGCTCGAATAAGGATTGATAAAATTGGTTGGCCCACCCCCACGCTGTTGCCATTGAGTAAAACAATTGAAGCATGTAGCTGACGCGAGTGTTTACCTTTCGCAATGAGGCTAGGATAGGGTAAGTGATCAATATACCATCAAGTCTACTCTGTAATTCTTGGCGTGAAATTTGTGATACTGTTCTGGAAGTACTTGGGATTGGGCATTTGCATTGCATTCATCTGCATCACATACTCACACTTCTATTCTTACATGTGCTCATCCTATTGAAAATGGTAATTTGCCTATATCTCTATTCCCTTAACTTTGCATTGGGTGTTATACGATATGTATTAGAGAATATCTTGTCGTGAGTTTGTTAGATGGTTTAGAAAATTTGCTTCTGGGCTCCGGCTCATGGCATTCATGCTACAGGTCAAGAAGAAGGACCCTTTGAGGAAGACGTGTTCGCCGAGAAAGAAGACTACGAAGAAGGGGAAGGGTGGCAAGAGCAGGTTAACCCCAACGATGCAGCTTGAAGACGTAGAATGTTTACTTTTTGATCTTTTTATTCAGTTTTCCACGGTCATAATGTAACTTTTATTGAGCTTTCTAGATGACTGTAATTATTAAATGTTTTAAACAATCTCTGAACCGTTAATGATGTAGTAGTTATCTTATATATTTTTGAACTTTCGACTAGAATATGTCCTTTATTTATAGTTACATATGTCCCGACATGTCCGGGGAACGGGGTGTCACAGGTTGAGCCTCGTTTTAACGTTCGTTGGTCTCCGTGGTTAGGTGGATGATGTTGATATGTGGACTGTCAGGGTTGTATCCTAAGAAACCATGAATTTTGTTAATTTTAGTATTTTATTTTATTCCTTAATAAAATTATTTTCAATTTTATGAGTATCTTAACAAGCAATGTATGCGATATCATATTTTTAATGTTAATCATAGATGTCATTTATTTTGTATAGTATTTAATATGGTGTATAGAGTATAACTTGCACACAGAAGACTGGATTATAGGTTCTTGTAAAATATAAATTTATAGTTCACAGTTTAGATGGAATTAGACAAACTATTGGTACGACTGTAGCACAGAGTTTTAGTAGGCATGTCTTGGTTACGGGGAATGGATAATAGTATCGTCTATTGTTCCGACTCTCTATACTAGTACACTTTGTATATTGAATAGGACCACATTGGGATAATTAATTTTATACTGACTATATAAATTAATTCACACTCTAAGGTTATTATGAGTACTTATGCTTTTAATCCCGAAATAATTATTATTCGCGTACATTTAGAATTCGTTGTTTTGACTCATTAGAGGGTGCGATCTTTTACGAGTTAATATTTTCGGTGAGTTGGATAGCAGTATTAAATATATGCCAAATATTAATTATCGACGGAATCTACGTCCCAATTGTTCAAGATTGACGATACCCTCTTAAGAAAGTTTATAAGTTTTGACAGAGCCAAACTTTACAGGTGGATTTAATTATCTAGCCATCAAATAAGTTAGGCTTAAGAAATTTTAAGAAGCCGATTAAATTAAATTATCAGTAATTATATTTAGTTGGCGGGTATCAAAAATCTTAATGTGAAGAGATGAATTAAGTATTTAATAACTAGAGTTCGAATAATCGATTTTGAGAATGTGGCTGGGAGTGCAATTACGATTCTTTAGTGGTATAAATTATAATTTATATTTTTATGAAATTATCTCAGGGGCAGGTGGGTTTTCATAATTATATTAGAAATTCAAGTCATATTTACTCCACAGGTCCCTACTGTAACCCTATATATATGCGGTTATGCTAAACCTAACCCATATTCCACATTACATTTATTATTGAATTAGGGTTTTTACGTAAATCCTAGGTAGATAGATTAGCAGGTTCAAGATCACGATAGATCGTAGCCCACTTTACGTTCGTGACTCGCATTTGGGAATATAGTAGAAGACTTGATCAAGGCTTTAACTCGAAGGATTCACATTCATGATTGTTGTAGTAACTAAAATCATTCTATTAGATTTTGAAAGGTGTAATCTCGAATCTAACTTTAGGAGTACGGGTTTTATTTTGATCGTTCGACGTCAAAAAGTTTTAAACTGGAGCATGTTTTAGCGATTGCCTATCCAGTATTTGTTTATCCAAAAAATCATATTCAAATCAAAGATCTTGGTAGTTTGCCTCTAACAATTAGTATCAGTGCCGTTTTGAATGATGATTTAATTTTTATTGTTAGTCACGAGTGTTGATCGTGATAGTTTAGGCTTTTTAGATCGATTGGGAGCTTTCAGAACATAAGTTTCGATGTAAAAACTTTCTTTGTTATTTAAATATTATTTGATATATGTAAGAAATTTTTTGAATACACGAAGAATACGAAGAACAATCACGGGTGACCGGCGACATTGGTGATGGTTTTGGGTGTTTCGGGTCACAGATCGTAGTGATTTTTTATGAATTTTGTGATAGATTTTTCAGCAAGTTTTCTGCAATTTTTAGGCTTAAAAAATCGCATCAAAATAGTTTCCAAAAATATGAAACACTGGCACAAAACAACCCCGTCGGTGGTGACTTTGGCGGCGACGGCTTTGGGCAATTTTTGGTGGTTTTTTGAGGTATTTTGAAAATATTTTGAGAAGATTTTTATGCATAAAATAGTAGTAAAATATGGCTAAAAAATAGTCTAAAAAGTTGTGAAAAATAGCTACAAAAAGAGGCACGAAAAAGAGCGGTAGCAGCGACAAGTAGCAGCGGCGATAGGACTATTTTCGGCGGCTGTTTTGATGCTTTTTGGGACTATTTTCGGGGCATTCTTCAGAAAATTATATGGCTGTATATCTGTGCTGAAAATAGCAGGAAACCGGATCTGGAACAACCACAAAAGGAGAAGCAAAAAGTAGCGGCGGCGGTAGCGGTGGGGGCTGTTCGGTCCTCATCAAATGTAGTTTTTTGGGTTGTTTTTGTTCTGATTTTTTGAAAAAAAAAAGAATATTTCGTGAGCTATTTTTCAGAAAAAATTAGGACAGAAACGGATGTCAGATGAGGCAGCACTGACGGTGGTTAGCAGTGGTTGGTGGCCAGGCTGTTATGGCCAGCTGTTTTGATGGTTTTGGGACTCGGGTGGTGTTGTATAATTAGAATAATACGTTCCGACGATTCCTGATACGTTTCGGATGCCGAAAAACTGATTCTAATAAGATTGAATGATTTCAAACTTATCATTTAACAGGAGAATGAAACTTAATAGAGTTTCGATTTGATCATAAAATGGGAACATATATATCTTGCATTTATATTATTTAATTACATGGATGATATATATTGCTGTTTTATATTTTATGTTTATTTTAATTAATTTAAAAAAATTCAATTTTAATTAATTTTTGTAACAGAAAAATAAAATAAATTTTTTAATTAAAATTATTATTTTAAAATTTTTTTAGATATTTTATTTTGTTACAAAATAACAAGTTTAAGATAATTTTTAAAAAAATCAAATATCTTAGAAAAACGTGAAAATTAATTTTGAATTTTGAATTAATTAAAAGAAATAGTTTAATTTTAATAAATTATTATTTTTCAGAAAAATGTTTAATTTGAAAAATAAAATTAAATTCTTGATTTTTATTTAAAATTAATTTTTTAAATAAATAAGAATTTTGGAATATTTTATTTGTTATGCATTAAAACACGAAAAGATAGTTTGAAAAAAATCAAAATCTTTTACATCGTGTGATTCTTCAAAATTAATAAATTTATTTTAATTAAACAGTTTTTATAACTCTCATGAATATTTTAAAAAACAAAGTGGGAGAAAAAATTTATTCATAGATAAATTTTGGGGTCTCCATCACTAGTTCGTTAATGATGTTATTAATTCTACGTGTTGGTAGTAAGGCCTTCCTCTTCATCGGACAGAATTAATTACGGTATCGCCAGTACGAATGTCTTTCTGGAATAATTCTGAATAATCGATAGTGTGTATCACTTTTTCATCTGAAATATTTATTATGAAGCGATTGATTCAGGATTAGGTGGTGGCTAACACGTAACTGTAAATAATAGTATCATATCCATCTGAGTTATTGCTATCAATTACTAGACCGAAGTTATATCAGTTATTTAATTTTACGTAGCACAGTCTGTTGCTCGGATAGTAAAATTAATAAGAATTGAACTGTCTGAACAAATAATGGATAGCAGATGTACTTCCATCGAGGCATGCTATTCACAGGGTACCAGGCTGTTGGCGATTTTTTAAGTGGTAGAAAAAATGAATTTAAAATAAAATTTAAGATTTTTGCCTGTCATAATTAATTATTTTTAATTATGTGATTCTCAAGATTAAAATGGCTTGTAATCTACTCACGATCATAGTAAAAAAAAAAACTAACTAACGGAACCAAACTATGTAGACAGGAAAAGTAAATTGGATATTATCTTAATTGTGGAGACTATAAATTTATATTATCTGAGATTTGTCCAGTAGTACCTAATGAGGGGGCAACCGAACAAGAAATCTAGGCTTATCAGAACTGGCTGAAAGCTGATCAGATGGCTCGCTTTTATATTTTGGCTTCTATGTCAAATGCATTGTAGCACCAGCATCAGTCTATACCCTGTGCCTATGACATGATTATAAATCATAACGAAATATTTAGAGATCAAAATAGTGCTGCTAGGCAGGTGGCCATGAAATCTCTGACGAATGAAGCATGGCTGAAGGCACCTTAGTTAGGAATCATGTTCTAAAAATAATCAGTCTTTTGAATGAATTAGAGATCCTAGGTGTGAAGATTAACGGGGAAATCTAGGTGTTAGGGTTGGTATACTGAAAACCATGATTTTAGTATTTTATTTTATTTTAATAAAATTAGTTTTTCATTTTATGAGAATCTTTATGAGCAATGTATGTATATCATTTATTTGTTATGCATGG
>JAUMHN010445724.1:0-11079 GCA_032360265.1 Heliamphora ciliata
CACAAAAATGAATCTTGACTAAAGAATCATTTTTATAATAATATCCAAAAATTAAAAAGGCCTCATTTAATTTTATTGCTCTAGGCTGTACGGGGGTGCCCCGTAGATTATATTTGTTTGATGGGTTGAACCCAGCTCGATCGCGTTCGCCTGCTAGCTGACCAACAAAATTAATACACAAACGTGAGCTACCCGGCGGCGCCTCACTGGATGCCACTCCGATGATCAAGTTAGGAAGGATTTCAAAGGTTAGGAATGGTTATGTTTTTTGTGGAAAATATTAGAGAGTCCTCACCATTGGGGTTACTCCCCTCCTTTTATAGCATGGGAAACGCAGTCTCTCTCCTCAAATCTCATGATTGCTTTCCCTGTCAAACGCCCCCTCAAAGTGGCTCAGCCACCTCTGCCTCCAACTGACGGTAATGGCTGTCCTCTCACGGTCACATCATCATAAATAATATGAGCTCGGGCGTCCTTTGAGCCAAGCTCCTCACACTAGACGCTCCCCTCGAGGTGGCAGGACACTCGATGGCAAGGGCACTCGGTCTAATCGCATTTAATGTCGCCCTAACCACAGTCAAATTGTATTAAATGCAATGTCAAAGCATTTGTGAGATCCTGACCCGTTTTTTTTTCGGCATTTTTTGACGCGCGTTTAACATTTTTGCTTTAGCATGTTTAAATGTTTTTTGATGCATAATCGGGATTAGATATGCATGTGGGGCAGGTTCCTGGGGCCGTGGGATGTTACTTTGCGAATTTTGAAAATTTTTAAAAAAAGATATTTTGGAGACCTATAAATATCTGGAGTTAGATATTTTGAAAAGATATTTTCAAAATTTCTCTAGTGAGTTTTCTTTTTTCTGTCTACTTTCTCTCTAAGTTCTCAGGGGCACGGGGCTCAGTTTTCAATGATCCAATAGTGGATCTTTGCTATTGGCACCGCGGGCTACGCGTTCATCCGGACGAAATTCTATTTCAGCGAAACTCAGTTTTGCACGTGGTTCGAGGCGTAGAGTTTTTAACTCACCGAAGTAGGATTCTAAACCCTACTGCTACATAAGGGTGCTACGTATAATCGTGTTTGTTTTTAACGGTTAAATTGCTGTAGATCTGAGTTTGTTTCAAGTTGGGTTTTTGGGCTAAAAATCGTGTCTCGGCGATTTCGATGGATGGAATCGGGAATCGGGTATCGGGTGTTTCTTTCGTGGTTTTGAGGTTAAGCTTGGACGTGTGTATGTCCGAGGGTGTTGGATGAGAGTTTAGAGGCTTTGATTCAAGGCTTGGTGGTTGAAACCTTAGCTTAAAAATGATTTTTGGGCTTGGTCAGTCGACTGAACTCATAGGTCTAGTAGACTTGATCATAGTTTTTAGGGTTCAGTTGACTGAGCCATGAGGGTTAGTCGACTGAACTGTGTTTTGGGCATTCTGGGCTTTTTTAGTGTGTTTTTCAGTGGACTGGGGGTTGGGTCCAGTCGACTGAAGTTCTGGGTTGTGTGTTGTTGGTTTTGGTGGTTGGTTTCTTGGTTTCCAACTGGTTTTCAATAGTATTCAGTTGATTGATTATGGGGTTAGTCAATTGAAATACTGTTGGATGCCTTTGGGGGTTCGGTTGGTCAGGTTGTGGCTTTGGGAGTCGTGTCATGGCTTCAGGTGTTCGTTTAGGTGTCGTCCTCGGGGATGATGGGCATGGTTAGATGCGGGTTGTCGGGGTACGGTTGTGTACGTGCTGGTTATGTGCGGGACGTGTGGGTCTGTGGTTTGGTTTAAAGGTGGATTTGGTGAGAACCTTTCTGTGGGAGGTTCTAGTGTTGACCTCCGGGTTAGATGTTGGTTGTCCCTGTGTGTGGACGGGTCCCGGTGTGTGGACGGGTTGTTCGGGTGATGTTTTTACGGGCGGCGTCGTGATGTATTGCTATACATGATTATGTGCATTTATAACTGTTTATTTATGTACAGACTATGTAAGTGGATTGCATGTTTTGGTATCGTTATGTGTATCGTGATTGCATGCTTTAAAACTCAGATGTTTTATAGGCATGGTTATGTGGAATATGAGGAACGGATGTATGTGATGCATGTTGCATGAGTTGCAGGTGTTGTATGAGTCGCGTGTGTAACATGTGACGTGATTTGGGTAACGTAATGATAGTACGTGGTTTTATGCATTTAAATCCTAATTAGGTTATGCATAGGTGTATGAAATGAGATACATGGACATATGGTTCGATAAATGTTAGCTCTGGCCGACGGTGTGTTTGATAGGGCTGCGGTCCCTCGGTGAAAGTCCGTAAAGGTGTGTTCGATAGGGCTGCAGTCCCTCGGTGAAAGTTCGTAAAGGTATATTTGGTAGGGCTGAGATTCTTCGGTTAAAGTCCGTAAAGGTGAACTTGGTAGGGCTGAGGTCCTTCGGTTAGAGTCCGTAAAGGTATATTGGCAGGGGCTACGGTCCCTCAGTGAAAGTCCATAAAGATGTGTGATGAGGGCGGATAATGGTCTTACGGTGAAAGTCCGTGAAGAAGTGTGTTGCACGGGTTGCATGCGTTGCATGTGTAGCACGGGTTGCGTGCGTTGTGTGTGTTGCACGAATTATGTGCGTTGCATAGACGAGGACTGTGGTCCTTCGGTGAAAGTCCGAGAAGATACATGGATTACATAAACTGCATTGTGGGACGGCTAGACCAATTTTCAAATTGTTTTTAAGAGTCGTGTGAATCGCGATCTAAAAAGCCTTTTTCAACTGTTTTCAAGGCTCCTGTGAGTGAGTCAAAAGATGGTTTGTATCCTCGTTTTCCCGTTTGCATGTGAAAACTCATTTTAGAGGCTTGAAAGAGATCTAAAACTGCACCTCGTTTTCCTAGCATGTTTGGCTTATACTGCATGTGTTGTCTAGTTTCTGCTGAGCTTTGGCTCACGGTGTGTGATTTGATTTTCTTCAAGTACCGATCACGCAGGTTGATCTAGAGGTGCCGGAGAGGTGAAAGAGCAGTAGTCTTCCTTTTTATTCTTTCTGTTACATGTATGTTGTCAATGTTTTTCGGTGTTGGAATCGTGTAATGTATGTCGTTTGGCGATTATGTACAATGTATGTATGATTTCATATTGTAAGTGTATGCTCGGGTTGGTTGTTTGTGGATGTTTCACGTGACCCAAAGTTTGGGGCGTGACAGCATTGAATGCGATTCACCAAGACCGAGCTGTAGACTGATGTCAGTTTTGGGAGATCAGTCATTGTGGCCCCTATACGATGGGTCGAGGTGGTCATTGAGTGCCCTCCGGGCCTTGGATACTTTTGATGGGCTCAGGTCCGTATCTCGGCCCATCCCCTTCAATTTCCCCTCTGCTCCTCTCTTACTCCGCACGAGGGGAGCTGATGAACTACCGCTTTTAATGTCGCCGACGCTGCCTCCATTTCTTTTAATGCACTTTTCTCTTGCCACACGTCAAGGCAAGATTAGCCCATTTGAAGCATCTCACCCCTTCTCAAGAGCGCAAAGATTCACTTTGCCTTTCGAAGGTGACTGTTGGCGCTACGGGGTTGGGGCAAATCATTGCCTATAAATGAGGCCCTTGGCCTTTTTTCTCTCTTTCTGGAATCCTTATCCTTCTCAACCTCTTCACCTTCACTCCTGCATACTCATCGCTTTCGTTACTCCCACCAACCCAGCCCCCCCCCCCAAACTTCCAAAACATCTCTCCCCACCACCGCTACTTGTGCATCGCCCCCATCGACCTCCGTCTCGTACTAGGCTTTAAGTCTCCGAAGGTGTATCCCTAGTCCTGTAAGTTTTTTTCTCTCTTTTTCGTTTTCTGTTTGCTACCGTTTGCAACTTTCTGAGTTTTTGGGGATTGGGTTTCTCATCTTCTTCTGTGCTTTTCTTCTTTCCTCTCCCATTCTCCCTTCATCTTCTGCCCCAGTTTGCGCAATGGCAAGAAGAAAAGGGAAATTTGTGAAGGAGGTAAATACCCTTTCGGCCCTGGCCGCCTTCAGGGCCAGGTATCGTATCCCTCCTTCTATGACCCTACGCTACTGTGATCCGGTCGTCCCCGGATCTCCTTTCTACCCCAGGGGAAACGAGGTAGAGTTCCCCATTGCCTCCATCATTGAGGCGGGGATCCGGTTTCCCGTTGCCCCTTACTCAGAGAAATGTTGGCCACCTGTCGTCTCACTCCCCAATAAGTGTCCATCAACTTTTTTAGGGTAGTGATAGGTGTGGCTGAGATCAACCGTCGATACGATTTGAATCTCGACATTCCCGAGATTTTTCACAGCTATACTTTGGCTCGTAAAGATCGTACATATTTCCACCGCCAGAGGAGTGTTGCCCAGCAAATGGTGCACAACCTCCCGGACTCAGATAAGCACGGCAATGATCTGATCCTGGTTGGAGGGGACTTCGAGTTTCAAGCCAACCACGCTGGACTTGCTGGCCGCTCCATCCCAAGGGTTCCAGGGATTTCAAGTCGATTCGGCCCACTATGTCCTTTATATGCTGCTTTGTATTAGTTTTTCCTTACGTCTTTTTTCTCACGAGATTTTTCTTTTGCAGCGGCTACTCTAGCTAGACAGAAAAAGAGGCAAGCCGTCTTTGGGGAAGTACAGCGTTGGCTAAACATTCGAGAATCTCGTTCGGCTCCGTATTTACTGGACTACACACCCAGTTACCACCGTGTCATTCAGCATAGGGGAGTTCGGCACCAAACTCCGCCATCTCCTCCCGCATCGCCATCTCACCCACAACTAGAACCAGAAGGAGAAGATGAGATGCCGAGACAACGCACCTTCGACCTCCATGCTACCGTTCTTGGATAAGGGGCCACCAGCACCTCCGCAAGGCCCGCAATCAGAATTGCGGCTCCATCTCCTCCTCTGCCATCCACCCCGATCCCGCTGATTCCTCCACCACCTCCAGCTCAGCCCGCCTTACCAACGGCGGATGTTCCCCGCTCCACCACCAGACTAAGCTCTTCACCTCCACCAGCAAAGTCGCGCCCAGCCCAACGCCAACGTCTAATATGTGGTGACAATGTCCCTATTACCGAGAGAGCTCCCAAGGAGAGAGGGCAGGCCGAGGCCCTAACTCCATGGCTCCCTAAATTTAATGTTTAGGGACGCCCTATCAATGTGTCCGACTCCTCCAAGTGGGCCACGGTAGCTCAGAGCTTGGCCAGGGGCCTGGCCCTTCCTCTGGATGTGGCGAATCACACCGGGCTCTCCCTGCCCGCTCTTTTTGACCGAGTTTATCAGCTCGGCGTAGGGGTAAGCCTAGTATTTCTTTAACTTCTAATGCATTTCCATCATGTATGTACCTCTCGCTGATTCTTTTCTTTTACTATTGTTTTTATTTTTACAGCATCTTCAGGCCGTCACAGTATTGCACGACCGCTATGCCGAGCTGTCGAGGGAAACCAAGAAGCTGGGTAAAGCTCTTTCCCTGTCGATGCAGCAGGTGAAAGACCTGGAAGCAGACTAGGCTTGCAACGCCTCAGCTCTGCAAGGATTGGAGGCCAAACTGAAGGCTTCCCAAGGAGAGGAGATGAAGGCAAAGGAAGTTGTCTCCGTCGTGGTGGCTGCCAACACCGAGCTTCGGTCCCTCCTCGCAGCTACTCAGGTTGAGGCCGAGATCTAGAGAAAAATTGCGGCTAATCTCGAGGCCACGAGGATGGAACGGGACGACCAACTCTAGCAATAGGGCTAGGACGAGTGTAGAGCCCATCTCTCTAAGGAGGTCCTCTCATTGAAGGCCCAGATGTTGGCTATTGGCTACAAACAGGCCCTGGAACGTGCTGGAGTTCCTCTGGAGCGAGCCCCCAATGGACGCCGACGTCGAAGCAGCCGCGGCAGAGCAAATGGCCCAGACACAAGAGACCGAACATGATGTTCTGCCCGAGCTCCCTTTCCCCCGAGCCGATGATCTCCAAGACACCGCCTCCAGCCACCATGCTTTTACTGGGGCGGAGGTCATAGAGATTCCTGACGACGGTTGCGAAGAGGAGCGCGGTAGAGCTGAAGTGGTGGATAACGATCAGCCATTAGCTGAGCAGCTATCCTTTGTACTCCTCTTTCTTTTCTCCTTTTTTGTCCTCTTTCTTTTCTCTTTTTTGTTTGTTGTTTTTCCTTTGCTGGGAGTGTCAGCCATTTTCCCTTTGTAAGGCCTTGATCACTACCATGTAATTCTATCACTTGCAATTTATGGAATGAAATCATTTATTTATTTATTATTTTTTTATGAGATCCGCTTCATCTTTTTGCACTTTTCCATTAGCAAATGTTTCGTCAAGCCGGCTGGCCCCTCTCCATTCTCGGGCCAATTTGGTAAAACCTGACTCTCAACCCTTGAGAGGATCCTCGACCCTTGAGGATACTCTATCCTTTGGCCAAGGTGGCCTTATCCTTAGGCCGAGATGACCTTCCCCAGCGAGGGGTTGTTAGAAACCCTGAGAGTTATTCCAGCTCTTGAGAGGATATTCTATCCTCCGGCCGATATAGCCTTCACCAGCGAGGGGTTGAAGGCCACACCATATTTTGGTTACACCAACTTCAAAATGCAAAAATAGAACTTCAAACAGTACTTTTCATTAAACATCAAAACGAGGCTTGGGGGAAACAAGATGTGGGGTATACAGGACTTAGTGATAAAAAAACTTTGTGGTTGGCCGAATTCCAGGGCCGAGGCTCATCCTTTCCTTTCGCATCTTGCAGATAGTAGGCACCAGGGCCCACGACTACTCTGACCCTATACGGACCCTCCTAATTTGGCCCCAACTTCCCTTCTCCTGGTATTTTTGTGTTTCCCATCACCTTTCTTAAGACCAGGTTACCAGGGCCGAACTGTCTTGGTTTTACCTTCTTGTTATAATCCCGGCTCATTTTTTGCTGATAGGCCCTGATCTTGAGCAGTGCCGCCTCTCTCCTTTCCTCAAAAAAATCCAACTCGCTAGCCAACATCCTCTTGTTGTGCTCGAGGTTAAAGTCACCGTCCTCATCATCGGGAGGCCAATCTCCAACAGTATTACGGCCTCGGTGCCATAAGCCATCGAGTATGGCGTTTCCCCAGTGGATCTACATGGAGTTGTTCGGTAAGCCCACAACACGTGGGGAAGCTCCTCCACCCACCTTCCCTTTGCCTTATCTAGTCTCTTCTTGATTCCGCCAAGGATTGATTTGTTCAAAGCCTCTGCTTGTTCATTGCACTAGGGTTACGCCGGGGTAGAGTTATAGAACTCTATTTTTAGATCGGCGCAAAACTGGCGAAATAACTTTCCATCGAACTACATTCCATTATCTGAGATGAGGGCACGTGAGATCCTAAACCTGGTAATGATACTCTTCTATATGAATTTTTTCATGTCTGACTCCCTTATGTTGGCAAGAGGCTCGGCCTCTATCCACTTCATGAAGTAATAAGTTGCCACTATCATGAACTTTTTATTTTCGACCGCCCTGGGGAACAGTCCAACTATTTCCATCCTCCATTGTGCAAACGTCCAGGGACTGGTTAGCGGGTTCAGTTTCCTTGCTGACTGATAGATTAAAGGGGAAAAGAGCTGACATTTGTCACATTTTTTCACATATTGTTGGGCATCCTTTTACATGTAGGGCCACCAATATCCTTGCAAAAGTGCCCTATGGGCCAATGACCGTCCTCCCATATGTTTTTCACAGATCCCATCGTGTATCTCATAGAGTAGGTCATCCACCAGGGTGGGATGCACACATAACAGGAATGGTCCCGTGTACGAGTGACGGTACAACTTGTTAGTTTGCGAGAGCTAAAAACGAGCCGACTGCAGCCTAACCTTGTGTGCCTCCTTCCTCTCGGTCGGCAGTACGCCATCCTTTATAAATGAAACAATGGGATCCATCCAAGACGGTGACTGCAGCGTCGAGAGGACCTCCCCATGTCCTTCGTGCGAGTCGCATATGCTCAAACTTGGGAGGAATTGTACCACTACCATCCTTTCTCCATTCTCTATTATCGTCGAAGCAAGATTGGCCAAACTGTTGGCATGACCATTACTGGCGCGGCTTATTTGTTGTATCTTGATTGTTGCGAATTATCCCACGACTTCCCTTGCCTTTTGGAGGTATCTGGCCATCCGTTCGTCCTTCGCCTCGTATCTTCCATTCAACTGGTTAACCACGAGTGGGAAATCGCTGAAAACTTCTAATGCAATAATTTTAAATTTTTTCACTGCTCCGAGACCTGCTATCAAAGCCTCATACTCGGCCTCATTGTTCATGGGGGTGAAGCCAAGCTACAAAGCCTATTCTATTACCAGGTTATCCGGGGACGTAAGGACCGTTTCCACTGTCACGACCCATTACGCCCACTCTCGATCCTTGGCTATTGGAGGCCCCATCCACATGCAAGCTCTAAAGCCCCTCTAGGCTGGGGGGTTCAAAGAGTTCGGCCGCCCCTTGTTCTTCGGCACATTTTCTCACAAATTCGGCGATGAAGTCGGCCAAAACTTGGGCCTTAATCGTCGTTCTAGGTTGAAAGCTGACGTCATGCTCTCCTAACTCTACGGCCCACTTGGTCATTCTTCCAGTCAAGTCGGCCTTTGAGAACACGGCCTTTAATGGATACTTGGTGAGAACAACGATAGCATGGGCTTAAAAGTAGTGCTGTAGTTTCCGTGATGAAATGACTAGTGCGTAAGCAAGTTTTTCTAATGGTAGGTAACTTGTCTCTAACCCCGAAAGTGTATGGCCAACATAATACGCTGGCATCTGCTGCTTTTCCTCTTCCCTAACGAGTACCATGCTAACAGCATGCGAGGATATCGCCAGATAGAGATACAACGCCTCTCCTTCTTTGGGCGTAGAGAGCATGGGCGGGGAGGATAGGAACGTTTTTAAATCCATCAGTGCTTGGTCACACTCCTCGCTCTAGCAGAATTTCTCTCCCTTCTTTAGTGTCAAAAAGAACGGTCTACATTTGTCTAGAGCTCGGCTGATAAACCTGTTTAAAGCTGCAGTCATCCCTGTTAGTTTTTGTACCTCCTTCATGGTGCTCGGCCTTTGGACTCCGAGGATGGCTTTGATCTGGTCTGGGATGGCCTCGATCCCTCGGTTGGTGACTAAGAACCCAAGGAATTTTCTCGAACCGACCCCAAACGCGCATTTGGCCGCGTTCAGGCGTAGGTGATGGATTTTTAGGATGTCAAAGATATTTTGAAGGTTGGCCAAATGATCCTCCATTATCTTTGACTTCACCACCATATCGTTTATATAGGCCTCCATCGTTGTCCCCAAGACTCCGGCGAACATCTTCGTAATCATTCTCTGAAAGGTTGCCCCAGCATTTTTTAGGCCGAACGGCATGACCTCGTAACAATAGGTACCTCAGGAGGTGATAAATGCAGTCTTCTCTTGATCACGATAGTTCAAGTCGATTTGGTGATATCCCCGATATGCATCTAAAAAACTCACGTGCTGATGTCCCGCCGTCGAATTCACGAGTTAATCAATCTTTGGAAGGGGAAAACTATCCTTTAGGCAGGCTCTATTTAGGTTGGTAAAGTCCACACACACCCTCCGTTTCCCGCACTTCTTCTTGACTACTATCGTATTGGATAGCTACTCTGGATACTGAACTTCCCTGATTGCTCCTATGTCTAACAACCTCCCAACCTCCTCGACCACTGCCTTGGTATGATGTGGCACTGAGCGCCGTCCCTTCTGGTTCACAGGCTTGGATGAGGGATCAACATTCAATGTGTGGGAGATGTAGGTGGGATCAACCCCTGGCATTTCGTATGGGGTCCAAGCGAATACTTCTCAGTTCCATTGCAGCAATCGAAGCATCTCCTCTCTCTTGCTCGGCCATTTTAGAGCAGATCAGGAAAAATCTTTCCTCATTATCAAGGTCAACTCTAACCGTCACGAGCTCTTCTACGGCTTTGTTTTGGGCTTCTACTCTTACGTCCTCTAGGGTGGGAATATCGATTACCTCGACGATTTTCACTTCGTCGGCTTGCTCCTCAGTTTTCAAGGCCGCCACGAAACAATGCTTGGAAACGGCCTGGTCTCCATACACAATCTCTACCCCTTCTTCAATGGGAAACTTCAGCATCTGATGATATGTTGAGGGCATGGCCTTTAACTCGTGCAACCACGTTCAGCCCACAATGGCATTGTAGACCGAAGGAACATCCACCACAAAAAAGTTTGTCAGGAGTTTGGTCGTCCCTACATTAACCGGCACAATAACCCTTCCTAGAGGTCAAACCGGTTAGGAACTGAAGCTAACGAGTGGAGTGAGTGATGGGATTAGGTCTTGATCTTGAAGACTGAGCTTTTGAAATAGATCATAATACATTATTTCTACCGAGCTCCTCTGGTTGACTTGCACCCGTTTTACTTTGAAATCCAAGAAACTCCGGGATATCACCAGGGTGTCGTTGTGAGGGTGCTAGATTCGGTCCAAATCTTTTGCTGAAAATGAGATGTCCCCCTGCAATCTTCTGACCTAGGTCTTTTTCCTAATCCCACCTGTATTTTCATTACTTTGGCAATATACCCTAACCTCCTCATCTGGACTCGCAAGGAATGCTTCGACTCTGCCCCAGTTACTCCGTGAATTACACTGATGACACCATGGTTCACCGACCTATTCGGGGGCTCGGCCCTTGTCGTGGCGGGGGACCTCTGCCCCTCCACTCCTTCTAAAAATTCTTTGAGATGCCCCTGTCACACTAAGTCTTCCAAATGCTTCTTTAAAGCTCAGTAATCTTCTGTCTTATGACTCCATTCTCGGTAGTAGGAACACCTCCATCTAACACCCCTCTCTATCGCGGACTGAATAACTGAATTAGGGAGTCTATCAGGCCATTGAAAATAAGGCCGGTCCTTAATCTGAGGTAAGATTTTGTGAATTGATTCCTTGAATATGGCATGTACAACGAATCTAGAATAGGCACCCAGCCTAATGGGATCTTCAAGTGGCGCGACCCTAGGCCTTTTGCTCATTTGCACTAGGCTTGTGACACCCCGTTTCCCGGACATGTCAGGACATATGTAACTATAAATAAGGAACATATTCTAGCCGAATGTTCATAAATACATAAGATAAC
>JAUMHN010445735.1:0-32334 GCA_032360265.1 Heliamphora ciliata
TAGATGTTCTTTATTTGTCTCCATTTTCTTTACTTGCTGCATTTGAGAAATTCTATTAAATAATCAATAATAATTAGTGGAGGCCAACCTTACGGTTAGGCGAACGGGGTGCCTAACATTTTTTCCAATTCGTACCTTAGCCCCCGAACCTTCTCTCTCTGGTTAATATTTTAAAGATCAGTAACCAATTTTGTTTTTCTTAGTTTTTCTCAAAAACTAAGTGGCGACTATATTTTCGACAAAAGTAATTTTTAAAATTTGATTTTCAAGGTGTTAAAAGATTATTTTAAACATTATTTGAATTTCTTATTTATGAATATTTTTCAAAATGACTCCTAAATCCTAAAGCCACAAACACAGACACGTATCAGCGGTTTTTGCAATTAAGTAAATCTCATAGCGGTATCTGCAATTATAGAAAACTAGCAGCGATTTCTGTAACTTTTATAAAATACTGAATTACAGTTCACACCACTAAAGTATTATAATTGTACTCTGACCCATAATCTCAAGACCATCTAGCATGAGTTCTTGATGTTAAATGTTTAATATTTCTCGCCAATTAAATTTAATTATTAACAATTTAATTTAATCGGCATCTTGATATTCTTTTATCCCTTCCGCTTAACTTATTTGACCGCTGAATAATCAAATCCACCGATAGGGTTTGGGCTAGAAAAAACTTATAAATTTCTTTAAGGGGGTATCGTCAATCCCAATCTTTCGGGACGTGAATTTCGTCAATAATTAATATTCACCAACCCTAACACAATTCTCACAGCCGTAACTTTTTTTTTATGTAGAAAATTTGGCAGCATGCCTTTTCTTTGTCAACATGTCCAAATTCTTATGAGGATCCTGTTAACAACTCGCAACATGAAAATAGATTTACATGGCAAGATATCAACTCACAAGCTGTACATCAAGCATAGTAATCATATCCAAGTAATCAAAAGTGTTTTTCATACAAAAAATGAAAGAAATGACAAGCATTCATGATAAGTAAAACGTAAACCAAAACGATTCGAAGGCCTCTTCCATCACAAGTAATGTGTGTGTGCTGTATAGGAAGGTATGTATCAGTAGGCACGCAGGCCAAAGTAAACCAAGGGGCACGAAGGCCCCACCCATCTCAAGTAGTATATCAGAGTAATGTGTATGAATAGTGAATCAGAGTGTGTCAGAATGTATCATAATGTGCATCAGCAGGCACGCAGGCCCAAGTAAAGAATTGGCATGCAGGCCTCCATGTACAATAGAAGTGGAAAGCGACAGAAATCAGTAGTCGGGCAGCAGCAGGAAGATCACTCTCGTCGGGTCGTCTTCCTCTAGACCACATAGCCCCCTTAGGATGACTCTCCGAATGTCGATTCGGTCTCCTCTATCTCCTCTGACCTAGCAGCAGTCTGTGCAGCACTGAAAGTTTGGGGTCTGAATGAAGAAGCAACAGTAGCAGAAACCCCCGCAGAAGGCGCAGCTGGTGGCACATGACCCCCACGAGTCCTCGGAGCCCTACCCCGACCGCGCTGAAAGAAGAAAGGGACACATCAGAGAACAGTATGTATGAACAAAATGGAAAGTGCATAAAGGTAAATAGAGCAAAATGAAGCATGTACCGCAGCAGGGCCGCCCCTAGGGAGTAGGAGGCTGCATGCCCTGAGCTCGAAAAGCACTATCTCAGCGGAGAACCAACACCTTTCGGCCGGTGATGAGCCAGAGGAACTCCTCACCCTACTCCCGAGGAAGCTATCAAGAAAGTGATCTCATCAATACAGGTAGATATAAAAGGCAATATGGGAAGTGTGGCGTTGGGGATTTAGGGGTTGTTTGAGAAAATGTTTAAAAAATAAGAGAATTCAAAGATATTTAGAAAATATTTTAACAGCTTGAAAACCAAATGTTGAAAATCTTTTTTTGTCGAAAATGGAGTCGCCACTTAGTTTTTGAGAAAAATTAAGAAAAATAAAAATGGCTACTGATCTTTAAAAACGTTTAATCAGAGAAAGAGGGTTTGGGGGTTAAAGTACGAATCGAAAAAGATGTTAGGCACCCCGTTCCCTCAACCGTAGGATTGCCCTCTACTAATCATTTTTGATTTTTTAATATGATTTCTCAAATGCATGCAAATAAAAAAAGTGGAGGCAAAGAAAGAACATCAAAATCAAATATGGAATATACATAACATATGTACATAGCACTCCAAACTTAAACAAATAAAGGGATAAAATCCTAAATCGTACGCCACGTAATTTCTAACTAAATGATACATGGAATATTCTCACATGCAATATTTACAAAAATAAGTTAACTATCATGATTTAAGTAAAAGAATACAAACATGCTAGAAATTGTTAAAATTACCTAAATATAAATTTGTTACAAAAATAAGTTAAACTATTTTAAATATGCATTTAAAGAAAATAACTAATACATGCACAACATTCATTTAGAAAGAAAAATACGAACATGATAAGTATTAAAAAAATGTCTACAAAAATTCTATATTTTTAAAGAAAGGAAGTCTTCTAATAAAGGAAACAAAAATAAAGGTATTTTAACAAAAGAGAGTTTGAGAAGGAAAAGAAAATGAAGAAGAAATTTGTAAAATAAAAAGATGCCAAATGAAAAAGTTAGAAAATACTACTAAAAGAGAACCTAACTATTTACATTTCATACTTAAAATAAAAGAAAAAGAAAACAAAAGAAAAGAAAATTACATTTAAAGAATTAGATTAAAAGATTTTTATGGTTTTTTGATTTAATTAAAAGAAAAAAAATAAAAGGATAAGATGAGATAAAAGAGTTATGAAAAGAAAATAAAGTAATAAAGAAAATAGAGTTTTAAAAGAAAAAGTAAATACTAATCATTAAATAAAAAGAAATACAAATAAAGAATAATTAAATTAATATTAAAAGAGAAGGAAGAGAAAATAGAATATTATAAGAAATCTAAAGCTAATAATAAAAAAAAAATTAAATGCTATAAAAAGAAATTACACTAATGTTGAAAGAAAAGAAAAAGAAGATGGAATATAAAAACTAGTAAATGAGTATTAAACTAACAAGATAAGAAAAGAAAAGAAAAATAATGAACATGGTGCATTAAAAAGAAATTGAAACTACTAATAAAAGAGAAAAAATAAATAAAGTAAAAACAGCTAGAAAAGAAATTTAACACTACTATTGAAAAAAAATGAAAAGAAATTGACAATAAAAGCTAGGAAAATAATATTAAACTAAGAAGAAAATGAAACGAAACATTAAATTAATGTTACAAGAAAAGAAGAAGAAAATAAAATGCTAGAGTTGAATGGGTCTAATATTGACAATTACAACAATTTTTATGCAAGTGTTTTGAATTATAGCAATATCGACATTGTTTAGTCATATCGTTAATTTATGTTAGCACTAATTAGATAAATAAATTAAAGAAAAAGACAATGTTCTTAGTGTGAGTATGTGAACTAAGCAATTAATTAAAAGAGACTAAATTAAATTAAACAAATTAAATGACCAACAAGATTAACTATATGAACAATGGAAATGTACGAATTGAAATTGAATTAAACCCGATCGCTCCAAAAGAGAGGAAATGGAGTTAAAAAGATCGGGGATTCAAACAAAATACCTGGATTGTCGGGGAATCCACAAGTCGGGAATGTGCTTCAATGGGCCAATCCTCGGGTGGTGATCCAAGCAAGGCTTCAATGTAGGCGTCGGAGGTTCGGATCTTGGTATTTCAGTAAGATTTCGGCGTCGGGGCACGGAATTGCTCGACAACTCGGCAGAGCTTCTCTTACTAAACCTCTCACTCAAATTATGTCCTTGAAAATGTACCAGAGATACGATATTTATAGAGTTTATTAACCAATGAGATGCTGCCACGTTCTAAGACATGTCAGGCCCTTTGGAGTTGGCGGTCACCACAATGCAAGTTAGCGGTCGCCATATTTTTGAAAGGTTCCACAAAGTTTTATAGCGGTCACTACAATGCAAGTTGGCGGTCGCCAGGTTGGATGTGACGGTCGTCACTTTTGGCTAACGTTTCCAAGAGGTTTTATTGGCGGTCGCCTTATTTGGGCAGCAAGTTTCGATGGTTCGACAAAATTTTTTTGGTTTGAAGGTTTCTGGTTCAAATACCGTGCTTGGATCACTCTTTGAGGATCGAACTGAAGCATCATTCCACCTGTTTTCATCATCGAATTCTCCTATGATTGGGCGGGGTCAAATTGGGGTGTCTACAATTGCCCCTTTTTAATATAATTTGCATAGAAATACGTGAAGCAAGTTATATCAAAGATCCAGAGACAACAACCATTTGACTGAGCCGTCAATCTTAGTCCACAAGCACACAAGCATGGATATGATGTTGGTTGTACTTGAATTTTCATCGAGCTGCCTACGTACCCCTTTGCTATGGATCAGACCAAAACGTAGTTCATGGGGTAAAATGCAAGATAAGAAACATGATGCAGATATTAGTATGGTGTTAATACAATGCGGGTTAGTTTAGGGTCATGAGGAGGACCGCCGATCAGTTTAGGGTCATGTGGAGGACCAACGAGAAAAATATCAAATTAATAGGTTGAGTTAAGATCTAAATATTCGAGACGAGGACGTGAGCTAAAAGCCAAATTATGGCTTAAAACTAAAATTTATCGGAGGGAGAGAACACCTTAAGAAGATAAGGGTTTAAAAACTCACCAAATTATTTTTGGAATTATACAGATTTTCTTAAAATATTTTTTAAGAAACACCCAAGATTATTTTTAGAAAAACGCACATGCAAAAATTAATTTAAAGATTTTATGAAAATTATCTTTACTAAAATTTATGAAGTTAAAACATACAAAAGGACACTAATCATGTAAAATAAAGAAAATAACAAAACCCCCAAACTGTCCATCTCAAACCCCAAGACATTATAATGGCAGACTGACATGGGGCCGCCAACTTTGGAGTTGGTGGTCACTATGATGGGAATGATGTAACGGTTAACAACATGGTAGTTGCTACGACGGAATCCTTCTGACATGGCGGTCGCCCACTTAAAACCCCTAAGACATGGCGGGCGCCAAGTGTCGTTTCAGGAAACTAGCGGCCGCCCACATTGGAGTTGGCAACTGCTGCGATGGATGGCTTCATTCATTGCAGTTTAAGGCGAGAACAAGTGCATCTGTTGCGATGGATGCACAAGACATGGCGGGCGCCAAGTGTCGTTTAAGGCGCACGAGATGGCTTCATTCTCCCATTTCCATTCTCGCTCTAGCGTCTCTGTTCTCTCTCGCCTCTCTCTCAAACTTTCCTTGTTCCCAAGCTTTCTTTTGTTCTTTTCTTGTTTCCAAGCTCTCACACTATGTTCACCCTTTTATTTGTGATTCCCTTCCTTTTCATGGCAGGTTAGGGTCATGGAGATGACGACCTTGAGGCACGATGGGGCCCATCTACTACTGGGAGTTCCTCTATGGGGATTCTTGGAGGCACGGCTCCCAGTCTTCCTACTGGTGGGGTCACCTCCACACAACCTACTGCTGCGATGGATGCACTTGTTCTCGAGGCGGAGTGTGCCTCCCATCGAGCAACTGAGGAAGCACGGGTAGTCGCCGAGGCACAGGCTGCTGTGGATGCTGCTGTTGAGGCCGCTGTGACGGATTTCCTGGATCCTGACCCTGGAGAGGGTCGTCCAGCGCCCTTCAACCCTCATATGTAAGCTCCACTTCCCCATCATGTGGTTCACCAAGGGATGAGATGCTACGAGCCTCCCACTAACGCGGTTGCTGCTAATGTTCTTTTGCGGGAGGCCAACCACCATATTTCTCGTCAGCGCCCATCGGTAAGTTTTTCAAACTTATTTTTTTAATACCGAAGCGTGATATATCAAACGTAGACGCATGCCTAGGATCCCCCTATTTGATGATGATGATGAACGATAATTTATGATGATTTATTCTAATGCGTTGATGAAAGATTTTGATGATGTGAATGATGATTGATGGGATTTAAACTTAGCTTAGGTACCTATGCAACAGAGATTAAAACAGTAGAGATACTCGGATTTGAACAAACAATGAAATGGGTAATTACTTTAGTGAAAGCATAAAGTAAAAGGCTTGAGTTTTTTTTTAAAGGGGGGATGTTCTTTTTTGTTTTATTTTTGGCGTATGAAAACTAAAGGAAAATTTTTTTAATCAAAAATCCTAGAAAACTAGAGGCAATTTTGGTTAAAACTCCTAAAATTCGGGGCAAATTTTCACAAATTCTAGATATTTAAGGGGCATTTTTCAGAAATCTAGAAAATTAAGAAAATTTTTGGGAATCCTTAGAAAAATTTTAGAAAGAATCTTAGAAAATTGGAGCAAATTTTAAAAATTCAAGGAGAGAGGGGAAAAATACAAATATTAAAGGGAAGATTTGCCTAGCGTGCCAGGGTTTTAAGGTTCCTAGATTTTACTAGGACGTGCAAAAATCAAAGGGTCGTCACTTACACATGAACCTAGGGTTAGGGAGATTTGTCAGGTTTACCGGGGCTTAGGGTGCCTAGTTTTCTATGGCTTAAAAAGAGCCGAAGGGTCGTTATGAACCTAGGGTTGTGGTGCCTAATTTTTTAGGATTTTGAAAGAACCGAATGGTAGCCACTTACACACGAACCTAGAATTTTTTATTGCTTTTGGTTATCTGATGCATGTTTCATGAGCTTGATCTATTCTTTATGTATTCTCTGTTTGTATTCTCTGGGTAGGACGAGCAACTATCGGGTTTGGCTGACGGTCCTGGCAGAGCGGTGGCGCGATACCACTAATACCTTTCACTTTTCCACTTTCAAGGCCACTCTGACGGCTCTAGACTTCGCACTCATTATCGGTATCCGGGTTGGGGGAGCTTCAATTTCGTTTGACCCGTCCATCGCTGGTTCTACTGACGCTCTACTGTACTTCCTCGGAGCTGTTTCCACCTAGGTGGACAGTGACCGGGGCCGATACACCTGGTTCTTCGAGAGATTCAGACATTTCCACAGCACCGAGCCCCGCCACTTCGAGTGGGTAGCCCGGGAATTTCTGATGTATATGTACGGTACTTTCTTGTTTTCGAACAAGGAGAATACCGTACATTTGCACTACTAGGGTGCCTTCCCTCGCCTCGACCGTGTTGCTACATTCGACTGGGGAGGAGCTGCCCTCGCCACTCTCTATAGCTTCATGAGGACTCTTGCTCGGTTCCCTAAGGAGCCCTGCATTCGGGGATACTAGAGGGTTTGGGAGGTATGAATTAGTTTTTGTAGTTCTCCATTTATTTCTGTTATTTGTCATTATCTGCTTGCTGACATCTTCTTCTTTGCAGTTTTGAGACCCTGACCATTTTTCTTTTTCGGCGTTTTTCGATGCGCGTTACGTATTTTCGTTTCAGCATTTTTACATGCTTTTGATGTATGTATGAGGGAAAAGATGCGTATGGGGAAGGTTCTGGGGGCCGTGGGGTCTCAAAATGTAAATTTTGAAAATTAAAAAAATAAAAATATTTTGGAGGCCTATAAATATCTAGAGTTAGATATTTTCATTAAGATATTTTTTAAAACTTCTCCAACAAGCTTCCTGTTTTCTCTCTGCCTTCTCTCTAAGTTCTCGGGGCCCGGGGCTCTGTTTTCAACGATCCAACAGCGGATCCTTGCTTTTGGCACGGTGGGCTACGCAACCATCCGATCAGATTTTGATGCCGACGAGGCTCGATTTTGGACGTCGTTCGAGGTGTCGAGTTTTGAACTCACCGAGATCGGATTCTAGACTCTATTGCTGTATAAGGGTGCTTTGGGTAAACGTTGGTGTTTTAACCGGTAGATTGTTGTAGATCTGTGTTTGTTTCAAAGTTGAGTTTTGGGCTTAAAACTTGTTTTTTGGCGATTTCGTGAATGGAATTGGGTGCCGGGTGTTTATGTGGTGGTCTTGATATTAAGCCTAGGCGTGTGTATGTTTATGGGTGTTGAATCGGTGTCTAGAGGCTTCGATTTGGGGTTTGGAGGTTGAACCCGTAGCTTAGAACTGTTTTTGGGTTGGGTTCAGTCGACTGAACCTATGACTTCAGTCGACTGGATCGTTGTTCTTAAGGTTCAGTCGACTGGACCTCGATGGTTAGTCGACTGAACAGTGCTTCTGTTGCGTTTTGGCTTTTCCAGTGTGTTTTTCAGTCGACTGTGGGTTGGGTCCAGTAGACTGAAGTTATGGGCTGTTGGTTTGTGATTTTGGGTTGATTTCTTGGTTTTCGATTGGTGTCCTATGGTATTCAATTGAATAATTTATGGAAATTGCTTGATTTAAATACATGTGGATTCCTTTTGCCGTTCGGTTGGTCGTGTGGTGTTGTTGGGGGTCCGTGCTGTGACTCCGGATGTTTGTTTAGATGCCGTCCTTGGGTTGACGTGCATGATTAGGTTTTGGGTGTTGTAGCACGGTCGTGTGCGCGATGGTTATGCACAGGAAGTGTGAGGTTTTTGTGAGAACCTTGGTTGTGGGTTTGGTGTTGGCCTTCGGTTAGGTCGAGTTCTGTTGGTTTGTTGATCGTGTTGGCGCGTGTGGGCGTCTTGGGTCTAGGTTTGTGGATGTCGGGTTGCGTGACAGGTGGCGTCATGGTGTGAAGTTATATGTGGCTATGTACTTTTATAACTGGCTGGTACATTTATAATTGTTTCTTTATGTATAGAATACGTAAGTGGATTGCGTGGTTGTGATATCAATCGTTATGTGTAACGTGGTTTATACTTTAAAACCTATTATTTTATTGGCATGTGACGTAGTTTGTGGAACGTCGTGTTGATACATGGTTATATGCTTTAAATCCTTGTTTAGGTTTGCATATGTGTATGAAATGGCTTAGATGAATCTGTGATCCAGTAGATGTAAATCCTGATTGATGGTGCACGTGTGCGTGTGTGGGTGTATGAGGTAGGCTGCGAAAGCCGGTGTATGAGGTAGGTTGCGAAAGTTGGTGGACGAGGTAGGTTGCGAAAGTCGGTGTTGCATTTTGAGACGGATAGACCAATTTTCTAAAAATTGTATTATCGGCCTACGGGAGTCGAAATACTGTATTATCGGCCTAAGGGAGTCATAATTCTAGAATCGTTTTCAGGGCACTGATGAGTCAAAAAAATGATATTTATCCTTGCTTTCCCATTGCATGTGAAAATGGTTTCCTGACTCTGGTGAGTCGTGATCTAAAACTGTTTTAATAGCTTGCAAGAGAGTCGAAAATAGCACTTCATTTATCGAGCATGTTTAGCTTATATTGCATGTGTTGTTTAGAATCTGTTGAGCTTTGGCACACGGTGTGGGATTTTGATTTTTCTTAAGGTACCGGTCACGCAGGTTGTCCAGGAGGTGCGGGAGTGGTGGAAGAGCTGTAGTCTTCCTTTTTATTAATTTTTTTTACATGTATGTTATAACATGTTTTTCGGGCGTTGGACCCGAGTAATGTTGCCGCTTGGCGTTTATATACATTGCAAGTATGGTTTATCTTTGAGAGTGTATTCTCGGGTTGGGTTTTATCTGGTTGTTGTAGGTGTTTCACGGGGCCCGAAGTTTGGGGCGTGATAGAAGTTATGGACTTATGAGTTCCTCGGGCTTCACATCCCGGCGAACTCCTCTCCAGACCCTTCAGTCATTCCCCGAGCGGCCCGGTGGTCCTGAGGCTTAAAGGGGAAGAAGGCTGGAGGGAAGGACATAGACCGCTTCCGGGTGTCCTTAGACCTATGACCCCTGACCAGGTATCTTTACTTACTGTTCATTACTCTCTACACTGTAATGTTCACTGCACAACATTTATTGATTACTGTATATTGTACTGTTCACTGTAGTTTGCAGATTCACTGAGACGTCTGGCAAGAAGTAGAGGATCGGGCTGGCGCAAACCTGATGCATAGCCGATTTATCACTTCCAGGCGGATCCTGTTGGAGGGTCCATTTGGACGGGAGTACTATCTAGGAGAGCGAGTGGTTCGCCAGTCGCTCGGCCTGGATCACTTTCGGATCCCAGTGGTTCCTCCGGCTTGTTTGCGCCGGACTGATCATCTGGGCCGGGTCGATCTTCTCCTCGAGCTGGTGGGGACCCCTGCTACTGAGCTGCTAGTGGCAGAGGGAGATTAAGCCGCCTGGGACCGGGCCCATATGCTAGGACCACTAGGTCCTGGTCTGGCCACCCCTGGTGGCAGGAGGAGTGGACAGGCAACGGAGGATGCTGATGTCGGTGCCGCTGGAGTTGCTGCTGCCGGAGCTGCTGCCGCTGCTGATGCTGTTGGCGAGATGAGGGGTCCCAAGATTCCATGGGCGATCCAGACAGTGGTATATGGCTACCCCTTCCCTCTGCCGGTTCCTATTCCGCCAGCATATGAGTTCAGGGCTGAGCTTAGTCAGGTTTGTCTTTATCCTTTCTTCATTCATTTAGTTGCTTTCTTTGTTTTGCTTAAACAGCCTCACTTTCTTCTTGCAGGTTAATCAGGCGTGGCTAGATCATCTGCTGTTGGTCTTTATAGGCCAGAGAGCACTGATCCGTCAGCTTGACGCCACTGTCCGAGCGGCCGGTATCGCTTTTACTCTAGCGGTTATAGTAAGTGTCGTCACAACCCCTTTTAACCTTTCTGCATTTCTCCTATGCTCCGTTCTGATCCTTGTTTTCTTCGTACAGCCTCCTGTACCAGCTCCTGGCATAGTACCACCGCGCGCTCCTTCTTTTTCACCTGCCCCTGCTCGAGGTCATGGTTCCCGGGGATCTTCTCGAGGTCACTCCAGAGGGTCTGTCTCTTCCGCTCGGAGTCGGTCCAAGGCCGTGTCTTCTTCTTCTAGCAGCGACGGTGCTGACATTGAGCTACTTTTTGAGGATGTCATCTCGGACGAGGCTAGTCCTTCCCCCCGCCGGGTCCGCCCGAGGCATACTTGAGAGAGAGAGCTTCCCCTTCCCAGTTTTATTTCCTTTTTGCTACATTTATTTTGAAGGGCCTGCGTGCCCCATTTTGACATATTTACATACATTTACTTGATCCATGGGCCTGCGTGCCCCAATTTGCTATTTTATTGGGCCTGGGTTCCCCAGTTACATTTTGATACATTTTGAGGTATTTTGGGCTTTCGTGTCATTTATTACTCCACATACTCAATTGTTGCATGAGTTTCTTTTATTTGCTACTCAAACTGTTTTGGATGCCTAATATAAAGTTTTGCATTTACACAAACTGCAGAATCCATAAACTGATACATACCAGCCACCTTTTAACATGGCGGTCGCCATTTTCCATAAATGATGACATGGAGGTCACTATATTCAACATGGCAGTCGCTTCGTCGAATGGATGATGTCACTATACGGTGCTTTTTGGGGTTGGCGGTCGCCACCTTCAAGATGGCGATCGCCACGTTAAACGTACCCTTTGCCGAAATTTTGCTTTTTCGCTTTTTTCTGCCTTAAAAATACAGCCTTGAAGGCCTCACTTTCTGCTATCCTGATCCAGATGGCTAATCCCCTTTCTTCATGGATTGAGGCATTCTGTCATGTCGAGCGTTTGAACTTTGCTCCTTTCGGTATCAACTCTTTATTTCCTCTCATGATTGTGAAGACTGATGGACCTTTGTTGGAAGCTGCTGCCCGACTATGGGATCCTCAGTCCCGTGTCTTTCGGTTCGGTCTTGAAGAGTTACTCCCCACTATGGTGGAGTTTTCTGCTGTTTTGGACTTAATTCCGTGGAGTCCCGTTGTTGTTCCCACCTTCTCCTTTTCGGCTCGGTAACGGGTGATGCAACTCTGTGGTCTGTCTAAGATGGAGGTCTCTCTCTTGACACAGGATGGCTGCCTTGACATTCCCTAGATCATTGACAGATTCCTTCCTACCGATGACCTTAGTGATCTCGATTTTCAGCTGCGGCGACGTTATGCTCTTTGCTTCTGTCTTCTTGCCCAGTATTTTCTTGTCCGTTCTTATGGGCAAGTTAGCTGTGCACTGGTTGACATTGCGAGTCAGATGTGGATGGAAAAAGACTTCGTACCCCTTGTCTTAGCCGAGACATTGTTGGGCCTAGATGCTGTTTATCGTGGTGAAACCACTACTTTTGCTGGCAATCTCCTGCTTCTTCTGGTAAGCTCACAACCTTTCTTTTTATCAAACTTTCTGTCAGGCCTTTTATCTTACTGATCAAACTTTCACTACAGATCTGGCTAATGGAGAAAGTAAATATTGTACAGAAACCACTTACTGTTAGACACAGTGCTGCAGCTTTCCCCTATCGCCCATGTTATCAGATATGCAGTGTCGAGGCAGCCTGGCGACAGTACCTTTCTTCTCTGACTGGCCCAGATATCACATGGAAGTGCCCCTGGTGGCGGATCTCTGCCATGACTTTGGCCACCATGGATCACCCGGGTATTCTTCTTGTTGGTCTACGTCAGACTACTTTCTATTACCTCCATTGAATCATGCGACAGTTCGAATGCAGTCAGACCGTCTTTCCCAGTATCCGTGGTCGTCTGTTTTCAGCTGCACTACGGGCCCCATTTCTAACATTGTATCAAGATGCATGGCCATATCATTCACGGATGGAGATGCAGGAACTGTAGTGTCCCGAGCTTTCTGCTGAGTACAAGACATGGCTGATGCAGGATCGGGAGAAGAAAGACAAAGAAGAAGGAAAACAAGCAACAAAGAGGAGAAAGACATGAGGAACTTTGCTTTATTTTAAAGATTTCATAGCATTCCTTTTATTTTGTTTGTAGAGTTTGGGACTTGCGTGCCCTTCCTCTTATTTTCAAAGTTTTGAAACTCCAATTAAGGTAATGAATACTCCCAATTTATGTTTAAGATGGTTCAAATTTATCCAAACTTTTTCAGTTTAATTAAATAACCTTATTACCCAAAATTTAGACATAAATTTACATTGGTCTTATTCAGATTCAAAGATGGCTAAAATAAAGAATGTGGCCGGATTTCTTAAAAGAAGCTGCCTACGTATCCCAAAAAAGATGGAATCAGGCCATAACGTAGTTCGAGGCTCGATTTTTACTCGGGTATTGACACTCTCTTTTTGTGATGCCCTAACTTTTGCTAAGGTCTCCCTTTCAGATTTTCAGCCTTGCGGGCTGCTCTGACTTTTGCCTGAGCGCCTTTTCAGTTTTCAACTCTGCGAGCTTTTATTTTATCTTTATTTTTACCTCAAGGATAGTTCTTTTTGAACTGATCGAGGTTAACTAAAGTGGAGAACACATTTCCATCCAGATCCATAATAATGACTGCACCACCGGTCATGATAGTTTCGATGAGAAACTGTCCGGACCAGTTTGGCTTGAACTTGCCTCTCGGGTCAAAGATAGGAGCTCTGATTTCCTTGAGAACCAGATCTCCTTCTCTGAGATCCTGGGTCTTGACTTTCTCATTGAATGCTCGGGCTATCCTCCTTTCATATCCATATACATGAAACAAAGCCTGTAACCTTCTTTCATCAAACAAGAGCAACTCTTCCATTCGGTTCTTTTGCCATTCGGATTCTGTAATACTAGCCTCGTCAACTACTCTTGTTGAAGGGATTTCCACCTCGATGGGAAGCACGGCTTCCATCCCGTATACTAAAGAGTATGGTGTAGCTCCTGTTGAAGTTCTGATCGACGTTCTGTATCCCCAAAGTGCAAGTGGTAGATGTTCCGGCCAATCCTTTTGTGTGTTGATCGTCTTTTGTAGGATTTTCTTGATGTTTTTATTTGCTGCCTCAACTGCTCCATTAGTTTGCGGTCGATACGGTGAGAATTTGTGAGCCATTATCCGGTATTCCTCGAAAAGATCCAAGACCTCTCCTTAGAAATGTGATCCATTATTTGAGATGACCTCATGGAAAACTCCGTACCGGCAAATGATGTATTGCTTGATAAACTTGGCAACATGAGAGGCTTTCAATACTGAGTAGGAGGTTGCCCCCACCCACTTGGTAAAGTAGTTAATGGCCACTAAAATGAACTCGTGCCCGTTTGACGCCTTTGGTGCTACTTTGCCGATCACATCGATGCCCCATACTGAGAATGGCCGTGGTGACGTCAGGTTATACAAATGAGATGCGGGGTCGTGCATGAAATTTGCGTGAATCTGACAATTGTGGCATCTTTGCACGAACTGTATACAGTCTGTCTTCATTGTCATCCAAAAGTACTCTTATCGCAGGATCTTCTTGGCTAACATATTTTCGTTCATATGTGGCCCACGAACTCCTACATGTATCTCTTTCATCAACTTTTGTCCATCTTCAGCGTTGACACATAGCTTATTGACCCTAGAATGTCTTCGTTTGTACAGTCTACCACCGCAAATTACAAACTGTGTTGATAATCACCGTATATCCCTTTTGTCCTTTTTCCTAGCAAACTTGGGGTATTATCCTTGCTCCACAAAGTTATGAATGTCAAAATACCATAGAAGGTCGTCAGTACTTTCCTCGATCGTCACCGTTGTCATGTATGCCAGCTTTCTTTTCTGTTCAATTATCAAAGGCCTCATTCGGACTCCGGATGGTATGTCAATCATGGATGCTAAGGTGGCCAGTGCGTCGGCGAACTTATTCTGCAGTCTTGGCACATGGGTGAAGATCACTGATTCGAAACACGGTATCAGTTTCTCTAGCTCTTGGTGATAGAGAATGAAGGTTAAGTCCCTAACCTTCCATTCTCCTCTCGCTTGTGAAACCACCAGTGCTGAATATCCGATGATTTCCAGCTTTTTGGCCCCTAATTCCAAGGCTGCCTCTAATCTAGCTAAACATGGTTCATACTCAGCTTGATTGTTGGTCACTTCAAAATTGGGCTTTAGAGACAAATGAACGTGGGATTCGTCTGGAGTGATGAGAAGGACTCTTATTTCATAGCCATATTGATTGGATGCACCATCGAAATATAGAGTTCACTTGTCATCCCTGGCTTTCATCAGCTGTTCGTCAGGAAACTGGAACTCTGTGTCTTCACCTCCTTACACTAGTTGATTGGCCAGGAATTCTGCCACTGCTCTGCCCTTGACTGACTTTCGGGTGACGTATTAAAGATCAAACTCTGATAATAACAGCAATCATCGAGCCAACCTCCCTGTCAGTGCTGGCTTTTCAAGTAGGTACTTCAATGGGTCCATCCGAGAGATAATATTCACTGTGAAAGACAGCACGTAATGCCTCAGTTTTCGGGAAGCCCAAACCAACGCCCAGCATGTCTTTTCCAGTGGTGTGTATCGTATCTATGATCCCGTCATCTTTTTGCTTAAGTAGTAGACGGCCTTTTCGATTCCAGTTTCACCCTCTTGCGCCAACATACATCTCATAGTCGAGTCAGTCGCTGACATATAGAGAATTAGTGGCCTATAGGTTCGGGAGGAGCTAGAACAGGTGAATTTTACAAAAACTGTCGTATAGCATCAAAGCCGTCTTAGCATTTCTGATCCCATTCAAACTCGACTCCTTTCTTTAGCAGACGAAAGTGCGGCTCACAGGTAGTTGTTAGTTTTGCGATGAATCGATTGTTAAACTGTATTTTACCCCATTAGCCCCTGAATTCTCGCACGGTCTTTAGAGGAGGCATTTCTATAATTGCTTTAATCTTTGAAGGATTGACTTCAATGCCTCGTTGAGTGATCATAAATCTAAGCATATTTTCGGTGGTAACCCCGAAAACACACTTCTGTGGATTGAGCCGCATCTTGTACTTTTGAATCCTCTCAAAGAATTTTCACAGTGCTATGACGTGACCATCTCGATTATTGGATTTGACTATCATATCATCCACATGCACCTCGACCTCCTTACGTATCATGTCATGCAGCAAGGTAGTGGCAGCCCTCTGAGAGGTACCCCAAGGCAGCCCTCTGTGAGGTTGCCCCTGGATTCTTTAGACCAAATGGCATCACACGATAGCAATAGGTGCCCCAAGGCGTGGTGAATATCGTCTTTTCTCTGTCCTCAGGATCCATCAGAATCTGGTTGTACCTGGAGAAGCCGTCCATAAATGACAACAAGGCGTTCCCCGCTGTACTGTCTACTAAGACGTTGATATGTGGCCGTGGAAGGTCGTCATTCAGGCTAACCTTGTTGAGGTCCTGAAAATCCACGTATACTCGGATACGCCCGTCTTTCTTCAGTATTGTAACAATATTACCCACCCATTGATCTGTTTGGCAATGTCTTCTTTGATCTTCAAAGTCCAGTCTGGCCGGATCCGTCTTAACTTTTGTTTAACCAATTTAGCATCGGGGTATAAGGGGATATGGTGCTGGACCATGTCGGGATCAATTTTGGGTACCTCTTCGTAAGACCATGCAAACGCATCTTTGAATTCTTTTAATAAAGTTACTAATTGCTCTTGTTCAGCTATGGATAAAGAAGAACCAATTTGAACATTTTGCGGGTTATCCTTATTACCCAAACGGCAAGGTAGTGGCAGCCCTCTGATAGGGGTCCCCTGCATTCTTTAGACCAAACAGCATCACGCGATAACAGTAGGTGCCCCAAGGTGTGGTGAATATCGTCTTTTCCCTGTCTGTGGGATCTATTAAAATCTGGTTGTATCTGGAGAAGCCATCCATGAATGACAGTAAGGCGTGCCCTGCTGTACTGTCTACTAAGACGTCAATGTGTTGCAAAGGAAAATCGTCTTTCGGGCTAGCCTTGTTGAGATCTCGAAAATCCACACAGACTCGGATACGACCATCTTTCTTTAAAACTGGCACTATATTGGCTACCCATTTTGGATACTCGGTCACCATTAGGAATCCAGCGTTGATCTGTTTGGTAACTTCTTCTTTGATCTTCAGAGCCCATTCTGGTTGGATCCGTCTTAATTTTTGTTTGACCGATTTAGCATCGGGGTATAGAGGGATATGGTGTTGGACGATGTCGGGATCAATTCCGGGCATATCTTCGTAAGACCATGCAAATTCATCTTTGAACTCTTTTAATAGAGTTATTAGTTGTTTTTGTTCGACTGAGGATAAAGAATTACCAATTTGAACAATTTGCGAATTAGTTTCATTATCCAGATTTATTGACAAAGTTTCTTCAATTATTGGTTGGGCTCGCATTTCTTCTTCTATTTTTATTAAAAGTTTTATTTCTTCCGGAATATCCCCGTCGAATTCAAAATCATTGTAAAGCGTATGAAATAAATCAAACAAAGCAGAGTAACCGAAAATATTGTTCATTTCATTGAAAGAAGAAGGAATTACAAACTCGAAAGCGTAAACAGAGGGAGGTGCACAAACAGACATGCCCTCAACCACATACTCAGACTCGAACTTGGACTCAGAACATACAATATGCACATCAGAAGACTCGATGGTCCAATTCTTCACTTCTTTTGCAGTCGCGTCAACAATGAGGTTGCTGCAATTGGCTGGTGCGCTGAAGCCCATCACGAAGCAGTCTGAGTTGGTTACTTGCAGTTGAGCCATCTTCTCATTAAACAACACTCCCATGTCGGTACCATCGAGATTGTTGGTCCAATCTTTCTCTTGATTCTTCTCCTCTTCCTCTTCCCCTTTCACTTCCTCCTCTTTATCAGACAATTGATGGCCAAAAAAGATCTCCAGCCCTGGCAGCTTTTGGTTGGTTTTATCGTCGATCCATGGCTCCGGAAAGCTGCAGTACGGGAAATCTTCCCCCTCTTTGACAAAGTGCCCATTGAGCGTTCCTGAATAATTAGCCTTCCTTCCCCTCTTAGGCCCTTCTAAATCTTCTTCCGTTGGCGCATAACCAAGACTAAAACGATGCGAAGTCGGCAATACATGAACGGGTTCCGGGATTCGCTGCTGGTTACGTCCTAATCCCATCCCAGGGAAAAATGACATTTTCGTCATCATTGTTACAGCCCGCGGGTTAATGTACATTTCCTCCTCATTCAACAACAACTGTACAGCTTGGGCTTTGTCGAACTAGAAACCACTAAGCGATACATCACCTTCATCATGCTGTACTTCGAACAGAGTTGAGCCCTCTCCTCCTCTTGGGGAATGAATGGTGTCTTCTCTGTGAATCGTCAGAACTGCCCCGTTTCTTTTTAATTTCAGTTTCTGATGGAGAGTCGATGGTACAGCCTGGACACTTGGGTCATGTAGCCAAGGTCTACCCAACAGCAAGTTGAAAGACGCAGGTACATCTAGTTCATGAAACTCGACCGACGTTTCCAAGGGCCCTACTGATATCGCAAACGACACCAGTCCCAGTACATTCCTCCTTATGTTGTCATATGCCTAGACTCCTTGATTGCTCGGTGTGAAGTGCTCCGTCTTAGTCCCAAATAGAGTGCTGTTCTGAGCGGACATACATTTAATACCGACCCGTTATCGAAAAAAGTCTCAGGGACCCATTTGTCCCGGCACTTAATTGTAATATGCAGTGGCTTGATGTGACTCCTTCCCTCTACTGGCAGATCTTTATCGAAAAAAGAAATGACTTTTGGCTTTACCGCAAGCTGGATAAGTCCAATTAGTTGCTCCGGGGTGGCATCTATTGAATTGCTGGCTTTATTTTGAACCTTTAGCACAGCTTGTCTATGTTTATGCGAGGCCATTTGTAGCCCCCAAACCTTGATGTTAGCTTGTGTCTTCTTTAACTTCTTCAGCAATGCATCGTCCTCTTCTTCCTGTTCTTTCTCCTTTCCGTTTTTGCTTGGTTGTCCTATTTCCAGCTGGACTGGCTTAAAATGTCGCCCGCTTCTGGTCAGATATTCTATCCCCTCCTCGAGATTTTATAATACCGTTATTGTGTCGCTGGTCAGTCACACTTCGTTCACAAGTAGAGGGCTCTCAAATGCCCACAAATCATCTAGGCCGCCAACCATTGCTCTTCCCCTTCTTTCTTCCTCGTCCTCAATAGCCCATGTATTATCAATTTCTTTTCATATGTCCTCCTCGATAAAATTCACCTGCTGTTCCCGAGCAGCCCAAAAGTCAATCCACTCGGCTCCATCTGATTTCAACACGACCCTTACTAGCCAATAAGATTACATCTCGTCGACATATATTTCCTCCTCATAAAGTTGGGAAAGAGTGATACCATCAAGCACACGGCTAAACCCATAAGGTCGGGCCGGGTAATCCAAAGGTCAATCATCTTCTTTGTTGCGCTCATCCTCGTGTTGGTAAACTTGGATTATCGGTCAATACCATTCCCAGGCATTATCATTCCATTCCTCCCTCCTGTCTCTGCCATTCCTGACCATAATAAATGAACACGTTGTCTGATCCTCGGTTACTAAAACACGTGGGCGTGACAGACATGGTGAACAGATATATCGGCTCGGGTCTTCTGATTGCCCCAACGATAAGTAATATATCCCAGCCTGTCTGGTATTATTCAGCAGTGGGATAGTCGTGACATTCGGCTTTGGGGTGGTAGATGGTGGCGGGATTACGTTGTTGTCGATGAGGTTCTAGATCTCATGTCGGAGCCTCATACATTTATCAGTTAGGTGCATTAAACCTTGGCGGTAGGGGATCAAGAGCAGGCATGGGGGTGAAGACCATACATGTAAGGCACAGTATTGAGAAGCATTAAAGCTTGGCGATAGGGGATCAAGAACAGGCATGGGGTCCAATGGCTTGACAAGTCCCTTCTCGACGAGTCGACTCAGGGCGGTGGATAAAGAAATGTTGAGGGGGGTGAAGACCCTCCTCGGCTTTTGTTGCTGTTGGCTGTTATCTAACTGTTAGGCGTTGTTGGATTGCTGGGTAGAGTAGGATGGGTTCAGTAGTTTTACTTCGTTTAAACGAGACACGAGGTTGGTGGCAGGAGATTAGTTTTGGTTATTTATGGGGAAGGTCCTCTTGGGTTTCTTACTCAGCTCGGCTTTTTCAATATTCCCATACTAGATTGCTTCTTCTATCTAAACCCTGACATCAAATAACTGCTCGAATGTGGAGAGTGGTTGCGTGATCAGATAACGTTTTAATGGGGACGGCAGGTTCTTCACTACTATCCTCACTTGCTCTTTCTCAGACGGCCGGTTCGTCATCTCGGCGGCCTTACCCCTCCATCGGGACAGGAAATCAACAAAAGACTCCCGGTTCTCCTGTCGAGTAGTTTCGAGCTCTCAGGTAGTTACGTCCAGTTGGAAATTGTAACTATACTGGCTGATAAAAGTCGTTGCTATGTCTTCCCAAGTTTTGGTTTTGGCTACATCAAGGGAGAGGAACCATTTCTAGGCTGCCCCAGAAAGAGATCGGTGAAAGAGCTGAGCCTTCAACTGATCATCAATGCCCATTGGCGACAGGGTAGCAACATACATTCGAAGATGAATTCTCGGGTCTCTAGTTCCGTCGAACTTTTTCATTTCTGGCATTTTAAACTTTTTCGACAGTTTAGCATCTGGGAACAAACATAGCCTTCCCACATCTAGCATGTATTCATCAATCCCTTTAGCCTTTCTAAGGACCTTCTCCATCTGGTCGATCTACTCAATCAATGCAGATTCTTTGGACTGCGCAGTGTTTTCTTCCTCAACTATCACCTGATGAGGGACCCGTGATGGAGGTGGAACAACTTGAGGTCCATCGGGGAGCTGATTGTCATCCAAAAAGTCTTTTTCGTTTCCATTTGGGTCGTCATGCTGTTCATTCGACACTGGCAAATGCCCGAATTTGTGCTTGGCGCTGATTTTGAGCCTGAGTTTGCTGCTCCACGCCCTTCTGTATGTTGGTAATAGCCCTCATCAGAGCTATCAAGTTCATCTCATTTATTGCTATTTTAGTTGACTGTTCAGATACCCTATAAAACCTGCCTAATCCTGACCTCACCCAAACGTGTGCTGACTATACTCTTCTCGACCCAATGGTAAACTCACAAAGAAAACCTAGATTTCAAAAGCAGAATGACCAGTATCAGATACTTCTCGAACAAAATTTTGACAACTGACAACAGACAACAAATATCTCGGATACCCAAAACAGGAAATTATGGGCAGATAAACATGGAGACTGAATCAATGCCAATGTCGGGATCTTGCTGACAGCACAACAACAAGATGACCCATAAACCAGAATGATGGCTAAGAAGAGGGGTCAACTAGATTCTAGAAGGAAAGTTCACAAAAAATAGGGAAATGGGCAGCACTCCGGCATGGAAACAGAGCTATGCTGAAAGGATCTAACAAATTCTAAGGAAAAGCGGGCAGCATAACGTTAAGGAAAGAGAACTAACTCTCACGGGTATGACAAGGGTTTGGAAGAAACGAGCATATGTTAAGGGTTTGGAAGAAATGAGCCTAAGCAAGGCGGAGGAAACCAAGGACCCGAAAACAACCCGAATGAGTGAGAAACTACCCTAGAGGCTTTAAAAGAAAACACAGGCGGGATCCCGAGAAGAAAACTACGGCGTAAGAACCAAACATGGTGAAAGACAAAGTCCGGGCAAACACCCAAAGGAAAAGCTAACCTAATCGAAGGATAACAAAAAACACGGGCCGAACTCGGGAAAGGAACTTGCTTAAGACCAAATAAAACAATCCTAACAATACGCAAACAAAACATACAATGCAAAAAAACACATAATCCTACCAGGGTTAGTAGCACCTAATAAGGGGTTCTAAGTTTACTATATGCAAAAGGCCAGTTTTGGTCAATCGAACAGGGTACCTTCTAAATAGAGTCGGGAATATACCTCTCATGTAGAACATAGTCAAATAGTACACTCGAACTCTTTTGCTGCACCTACGATAGCGTACAGTCAGTAAGGGTTGCCCGTTTTCCCAATAATCCCCGAAACGGACGTACGTTCAGGGCGTCAGGTCGACCAAGCAGGGAGGTTTGAAGAACAATACATATGCATGCGAAAATGCAAATGAGGAATACTTTTTAAAGAACCAAAGATGAGTTCAAGTCTAGCCCTCTTATTTGATTTTATAAACCAGTCCCCGGCAGAGTCGCCAGAAAATACTGTGGCGTTGGGGATTTAGGGGTTGTTTTGCAAAATATTTCAAAAATAAGGAAATTCAAAGATGTTTAGAAAATATTTTAACACATTGAGAACCAAATTTTGAAAAATAAAAATGGCTACTGATCTTTAAAAAGGACCAAAGAAAGAGGGTTTGTGGGCTAAGGTACAAATCGGGAAAGGTGTTAGGCACCCCGTTCACTCAACCGTAAGATTGGCCTCTACTAATCATCATTGATTCTTTAATATGATTTCTCAAATGCAAGCAAATAAAGAAAGTGGAGGCAAAGGTAGAACATCTAAAATCAAATATGGAAGATACATAATATATATACATAGCACTCCAAATTGGAACAAATAAAGGGTTAAAATTCTAAGTCCTACGGTATGCAATTTTTAACTAAAGGATATATGGACATTCCCACCTGCAATATTTACAAAAATAAGCTAACTATCATGATTTAAGTAAAAGAATACAAATATGCTAGAAATTGTTAAAATTATCTAAACATGGATTTGCTACAAAAATAAGTTAAATTATTTTAAATATGCATTTAAAAAAATAACCGAAACACGTATAATATTCATTTAGAAAGAAAAATAAAAACATGATAAGTACTAAAAAATATCTTAAAAAATTCTATATTTTTAAAGAAAGGGAGTCTACTAATAAAGGAAACAAAAATAAATACATTTTAACAAAAGAGAGTTTGAGAAGGAAAAGAAAATGAAGAAGAAGTTTGTAAAAGAAAAAGATACCAAATAAAAAGGTTAAAAAATACTACTAAAAGAGAACCTAACTATTTACATATCATACTTAAAATAAAAGGAAAAGAAAACAAAAAAAAAAGAAAATAACATTTATAGAATGAGATTAAAAGATTTTTTTTTACGATTTTTAGGTTAAATAAAAAGAAAAGAGAGAACAAGATAAGATGAGATAAAAGTGTTATGAAAAGAAAATAAAGATATAAAGAAAATGAAACTTTAAAAGAAAAAGTAAATACTAATCATTAAATGAAAATAATTACAAATAAAGAATAATTAAACTAACACTAAAAGAGAAGGAAGAGAAAATATAATATTATAAGGAATCTAATGCTAATAATGAAAAGAAAATAAAATGCTAGAAAAAAAATTACACTAATGTTAAAAGAAAAGGAAAAAAAGATGGAAGATAAAAGCTAGTAAATGAGTATTAAACTAATATGGTAAGAAAAGAAAAGAAAAACAAAGAACGTGGTGTATTAAAAGGAAATTAAAGCAACTAATAAAATAGAGAAAATAAATGGAGTAAAAACAGCAAGAAAATGAATTTTACACTACTATTAGAAGAAAAGGAAAAGAAATTGACAATAAAAGCTAGAAAAATAATATTAAGCTAAGAAAAAAATGAAACGAAGCATAAAATTAATATTACGAGAAAAGAAGAAGAAAATAAAATGCTAGAGTTGAATGGGTGTAATATTGACAATTACAACAATTTTTAAGCAAGTGCTTTGAATTATAATAATATCGACATTGGTTAGTGATATCGTTAATTTATATTAGCACTAATTTGATGAATAAATTAAAAAAAAAAGACAATGTGCTTAGTGTGAGTGTGTGAACTATGTAATTAATTAAAAGAGACTAAATTAAATTAAACAAATTAAATGACAAACATGATTAACTATATGAACAAAGGAAATGTACGAATTGAAATTCAATTTAACCCGGTCGCTCCAAAAGAGAGGGAATAGAGCTAGAAAGATCGGGGATCCAAACAAAATACATGAATTGCCGGGGAATCCTCAAGTCGGGAATGAGCTTCAACGCGCCAATCCTCGGGTGGTGATCCAAGCAAGGCATCATTGTAGGCGTTGGAGGTTCAGATCTCGGTATTTCTGCAGTGTTTCGGCGTCGGGGTTTGGAATTGCACGGCAACTCGGCAAAAATTCTCTCACTAAACTTCTCACTCAAATTCTATCATTGAAAATGTACTAGAGGTACGGTATTTATAGAGTTTATCAACCCATGAGATGCTGCCACGTTCTATGACATGTCAGGCCATTTGGAGTTGGTGGTGCCACAATGCAAGTTGGAGGTCGCCATGTTTTTGAAAGGTTCAACAAAGTTCTATGGCGGTCGCCACAATGCAAGTTGGCGGTCGCCAAGTTGGATGTGGCGGTCGCCACTTTTGGCTAGGATTTCCAAGGGGTTCTATTGGCGTTTGCCACATTGAACATGGCGGTCGCCTTACTTGGGCAGCAAGTTTTGATGGTTCGATAAAATTTCTTTGGTTTGAAGGTTTCGGGTTCAAATACCGTGCTTGAATCTTTTCTCGAGGATCAAACTGAAGCCTCATTCCACCTATTTTCATCATCGAATTCACCTAAGATTGGGCAGGGTCAAATTGGGGTGTCTACAGGAAGTAAAGAAGGAAGGGAATGATGTTGTATCTGCTCCACGCTAGGAGGAAGGCGTAGCTCCTGCGCTGTCGGCTCCGGGATCTGACTCTGATGAAGGTTCCCATCTACAAATGTGTCCACCGTCCAGGACAACTCGGGATAAATAGAACCACCAGGACCTGGGGCAACAAAAGGAGAGCCCTGCGTAGCAGCACGGGCCCCTATGGCCGGCATGAGCCTCTCTCGGGCGAAGACCGTATAGTCATGATCCTCGTCCACGATCAATGTAGCAACGTCGATACCTATCATGCCACATATAATCTTAGCTGTACGGAGGGCGTCAGTCTGACGCATCCCAGCCGGATATGTCCTCGGGATACAGAAGTGATCATACCCCAGGACTTCCGAACCACATGCTCACTGTGGTACCACTCCCTGCAGAATGGCTCCTCAAGTGGAATGCGGGTCCAGGTTACCTCTCAACTCCGCATCAAGTTGGCGTTAACTCGCTCCTTCATGCCTATCCAGAGATCTCAGCGAACTTGAAAGGTAAGGAAACATGTCGGCAAGCAATATGTATAGAAAATGAGAATGACCACGAAGAGAATATAGAATGTACCCAATCAGGAGAAAGGGTGTCCAAGAAAAAGCGTTCATCGTCCAGGTCCTTCCAGCTGGGCTTCGTGCCCCGATATCGCCTAGCCCATCATAGTTCCTGGGGGATCATGGTAGGGTCGTCGAAAGTATTCACCAGTTAGCGCATACCCTACAACTCGTAAGCTCAGAGCTCCCGGATATTATGGAAAGCATCAGTACAGTGGAAAGGGATGTGTGGATATGGAAATGGAAAGGAATGCCGGAGAAGAGAAATAGAGATATACCTCCCAAATACGCCAATAACTACCCGTGCTCCGATTAAAGGTGTAGGGAGCAGCACACTTATATCCATAGAGGGTAGCCAAGGAGGCTCCCCCCAATTCAAAGGTGCCTACGCTGTCTACTACCACCATCGCTGCGAGATAGTGGAGGTGTACCCTATTGTCTAAGTTCGGGAATAGAGCTATCCCGAGCATATGGAGAATAAAGGCGCGTGCCTCCCACTCGAAGTGATGGGCCTCCGAACAGGTGAAATGTCTGAAAGTCTTCCTCAACCATGTATATCGGATGCTCCCCTTGTCGATAGCTGGGGGTACCTGGCCGAGAAAGAAGATAAGAGCCTCGGGGATCCGGCTAATATTAGGGTTGAAGGGGATTGGATCGCTGCCCACCTAGATCCCGATGATGAGTGCAAAGTCAAGTAGTGTGAGTGTGACCTCGAAGGAAGGTAGGTGGAAAGTGTTGGAGGTGTCCACCACCTTTCAGTCAAGGCCGTGAGCAGGACCCGGTCATTATTGGTCCCCTCCAACGTAGTGACAAAACGACCGAATCCTGCGCCATCCACGATCTCTTGGCTGCGCGGAGGACGGACCGTATACCACTCCAAACCATTAGAGGAGCCACTATGACCCAAGGTACGAAGCTTCCCCTAGAACGAAAATAGAACAAACAAATAAGTAAATAATGACAATAACGTAATCAAAATCAAATGTGCAACAAGATAACTGAAACAAAGTTCTTCGCTGGTTTTTACCTAAAGAAAACGACAATTTAATCCACCAAATAGATTCCAAAACAACTTTAAGCAATTCAAACATCTTTCGAAATTCAAGTTCTAGTTTCAATCTTTGGTTAAATACAACTTCTAACCAAATCAAAAATTATTTTCAATTCCTAATGGACGACGACTCGATTCAACTCGTTTCAAATCCAGTACTTCGTTAAAGCCAATTCGTCCTGTTTCAAAACTCAAATCCGATGGTCCAGCTTTAATTCAAAAGATCAATTTGAATTCAACTCCACTCAAAATCGGCTCAAAACAATTCAAATCAAAACCTAGTCCGCCCCAACACGTGTTGGAGCGAAAATAAAAAGATTTGAACCGACGCCGTGACTGTAAAAAACGACGTATACGTTTTTTATGGAAACAAAGAATAATATTATCTAAATAGCATAATACCTTTATGAAACTTGTCGAAAAGTTTCACGAAGTCCCGAATATGTTGAACACGACCTTACAACCTTCTCACTTATGTCCCGGACGCATTACGATGATCACGGTGTGTGGGCACCGATTCCGATCGAAGAGTTTTCTTTCTCTTGGTTTCTTCTCACACTTGTCTCCAAAGAGTAAAGATCAATTTGCCAAAAGAGAGAGGGGGCGGCGGCGGCTTGGTGGGTGAGGATTAGGGTTTTAGGTTTTCTTTTTATATAATAAGCCACCTTTTGATATATTACTTTATATATCAAAAATAAATATAAGAATATATATTATCTTTCCTAAAACTAAGGAAGAGATATATATCTTCCATAAAAACCCAATTCCCATCCCCTTATTAGGGCCGGCCACCTAGGGAGTAATCCCTTGGTGTGCCAAATTTCAAAACTGTCCTCCAACAATTTAATTTAATTTCTAAATGTTCCCGATGGTAAAATCGGCCTTCAAATTAAATTAAATAAAAATCGAAATCGATAAGAAAATTATCTGTGCGTATAATGGGCTGCATGAGGGATCACAAGAATGTATAGGACTCGGGCTAACCGTACGAGAAAACCGAATATCACTAACTGTGTCCCCGAGTTAGATTCTTTCTCACACGAACCAGAACTTATTCCACTAAAGGTCTTGACTGAACTCCCGACCCTAACTCAAATTATGTCTTGAGTTTCCAATTATCAAATGCACTGAATTCTTCCCACGTTTAAGATATGAATTCCCGATAAATAAATTAGGGTACTGATAACATGATTTAATTATCCTCTTCTCCTCGCAATCGCATCGTTTAACCTTTTGATATGCCGTATCCGAAGACCCATTGTACATGTTTAACATAAGCAAAGCACACGAGGGGGAACTCCTCAACCTAAATCGGACGTGATTTTCGTCAGCTGATTATCAATTATCAGACAAACAATGCATGTACCCAACTCATCGGTATTGTTGATCTCATGGAAGAAATCTCAACCATTGACGACTCAAAGTAATGAACATTACCTGAACACAATTAATCAATCACTTCGGGATTAAGAGTTCGTGCAATACATGATAATACGGGATATGGATCAATTTATATAGTCAGTATAGAATCGATCATCCCGTTGAACCCGCTCAAGACACTCCAAGTGTACTAACACATCGAGCTCGAACATCGAATTTCCAAAACCTGAATTTGATCTGTTCGACTTTGCCAAGACCAGCTACTATAACGATGTGTTACAATCGTACCAATGGAATGTCCGAGTCCATTGCGATTGTGAGCTTACCTGTATAATCTATCAGAACTTTTGACCCGATCTTCCGTGCAGCACGCACTAAGTCAACTACTGGACAGAATATAAGGACACTGCATTCATACATCACACATATAAGTATGAAATCGTAAATGCAAAACAATCTCAAATGTTTCTTATTAATATGCCAGGAATTCAGAATAAAATACATAAAAAGCATGACTTTTCAGTACACATTCCCAACAATCTCCCACTTATACTCAAAGCCATGCAGGAACACACCTGGCACCTTACCCTTCTACCTTAGTAAAAGGATCCGCTAGGTTATCCGCAGATGCAACCATGCAAACCACAACGTCTCTACGATGTAAAGTCCCCGGATGAGACATCACTTCCCCTCAATGTGCTTTTCCTAAGAAAATACGTATCCTCAGGTGGACCTCCTTGAATCCCTATCAACTTGAAAATTCGAGTCTGTATACCCAAGAGGTATAAGACTATCAGCCTGGTACACCAACATATACTCCATAGTCCTTTTCAGGTACTTGAGTATGTTCTTGACCGCAGTCCAATGCTTTTTCGCTAGATTAGACAGATATCATCTTACCATGCCAACGGCATAACAGATATCGGGTCTAGTGCAGAGTAAGGTATACATGAGACTTCTTACTGTCGAAGCATAAGGAATAGCTCTCATCCTCTCTATCTCCTAGGTGCCTTAGGACACTGATCCGTAGATAAAGTAACCCCATGGCTGAAAGGAATAAATCCTTTCTTAGAATTTTTCATGCCAAATTGAGCAATAATCAAGTCAATGTAACGGGTTTGGGATAAGCCCAACATCCTACGTGATCGATCTCGAATGCGCTTGATTCCAAGGATTTGGCTCGCTTCTCCCAAGTCATTCATGTCAAATTGACTCGATATCCATACCTTTACCAAATATAGCAACCCCACATCGTTTCCGATAAGGAGAATGTCATCAACATAAATGACTAGAAATGCCACCTTATGCCCATCGCGCTTCCAGTACATGCAATACTCGATAGGACACTTATCAAAGCCAAAGTTTTTAATCGCCTGGTCTAATCGAGTGTTCCAAGACATTGATACTTGCTTAATCCCATAAATAGATTTCTTAAGCTTGCAGATCATGTGCTCCAGACCATTTGCTATGAAATCGTCTGGCTGCATCATATAGATGCTCCCGTCAAGTTTTCCGTTAAGGAATGCCGTCTTGACGTCCATTTGTCAAATCTCGTAATCGAGACTAGCAGCAATATATAAGAGAATCTGAATGAACTTAAGCATAGCCACCGGCGAATTGGTTTCCTCATAATTGAACCCTTCTTTCTGAGTAAACCCATTCGCAACAAGCCTAATTTTGAAGGTTTCTACCTTCCCGTCCACTCCTCTCTTTTTCTTGAAGATCCATTTGCATTCGATAAATTTTATCCCATCTAAGGGATCTACAAGCTCCCAGACCTAATTAGAGTACATGGACTCTATCTCAGATTCCATAGTCTTTTGCCATAATTTCACATCCTTATCATGCAGTGCTTCAATATAGTTTCTGGGTTCGGTGTCATGTTCTTCCGGGATCTCGTCGTAAGACTCTCCCAAGAATGCGAACCTCTCGGGTTGACGAACAACCCTCCCACTACGATGAAACTCCTGCTGTGTACTCACGATAGGTGGTATCTCATTCTGTTCATTAGGTATATTTTTCAGTTGTACCAAATCATCATTCCTAACCTCATCGAGAACAACTTGCGACCAGGGTTTGTGATTTATTACATAATACTCTTCTAAAAATCTTGTATTTGTGCTAACAAATACCTTCTGACTCTTATGATTATAAAACCACATTTAGTTCCTCTATGGTATCCAACAAAGGAACATACTTCTGTCTTTGGTTCTACCATACTTACATTTTTCACTAACACGTGTGCTGAGTAATTTCCATATTTGGAGATATTCAAGACTTGACTTACGCTAAGTCCACAGCTCCTTAGGGGTATCAGAAACGGCCTTAGTAGGTACCAAATTCAGAATAAAAATCGTTGTCTCTAATGCAAACCCCCAAAACGAATGTAGTAATACCAAATAACTCGTCATGTCCCTTATCATTTTCTTAAAGGATCTATTCCTCCTTTTCGCCACACCATTCTGCCGTGGCATCCTTAGTGCAGACAACTGGGATGTAATCCCATGTTCTGACAAGTAATTCCTGAATTTCCAGAGATGTATTTTTCACCACGATCAAATCATAGGGTCTTTCAAACCTCTTGCCTAGATGTTCATAGGACCACATGCATCAGAATGAACAAGTTCCAACACTTCTTTGGATTTAAGTCCGTTGGCTATAAACGGCATCTTGGTCATCTTACTCTCTGAACAGGATTCGCAGACTGAAAATGTTTCCACTTCCATTGGACCCAAAGGTCCATCTTTCATCAGTATTTGTTTCCTCTTTAGATTATGATAACCAAGACAAAGATGCCAAAGTAATGTTTGGTTCAGCGAGGAACCTTCCCTATTAAATGGTAAAACATGTTAGTTATTTATCTCATCGTTTTGAACAACAGAAATAAGCGGGTGTAAAAGACCATTATCCAATGTGCCATGGCAGATGAAGTGTTTGCCAACCATAATATTGCAAAATTTCTTAATGAAGTAAACATAATATTCGCCAATACCCAATCAGGAAATCGGAACTAAGTTCCACCTGATTTGAGGTACTTACAAATGTTCTTTAAAATTAAACAACTATTTCTACTAAAAGGAAAGAACTACGCTTCCCACTGCTGTAGCAATCCCTGGGAGTTATACCCCATCTGAAGGTAAACCTTGCCATCTTTAAATTGTCTGGCCACCTGAAACCCCTGCAACGCATTGCAGACATGATTTGTGGCTCCTGTATCTACACACCAGGTTTCCGTAGATACAACCACTAATCATGAACCAACAATTAAAGAAAAGGCTTTACCTACAGTCACGCTATTCTGGTGATCAGGACAATCTCTTTTTCAAAGTCCCGGCTTTAAACAGTAATAACAACTACTCTTAGGCACCTTAACCTTTGCCTTGGCAGTTGATGACTTATCCATGTTAGTCTTTTGGGTATTATCCTGTCGCACCCCTTTCTTCTTCTTTTTCCACCTCTTGTCTGAGAAGAAGAAGCCTTTTGCGCAACAAACACATGTGCTGACTTCCGGATGACACCCTCTACTGCCTGTAAATCTTTAAATAATTCCGCCAACGTAAAATCCAGTTTGTTCATTTTATAATAGCGGCAGAATGGCTGAAATGAATTGGGCAGTTGCGGGAGCACGATATCAATTTGGGATTCCGCATCGATCTTGGCTCTAGGGACCTCTAACTCATTAAGAAGACTGATCATCTTCAATACGTAGTCCTTAACAGGTGTACCGTTTGTCATGTTCGCGTTCATAAGATCCACCATGGCAACCTTCCTTGCTGCCCGACCTTGCTCGCCAAATATTTCTGTAAAGCTAAAAATCATATTAGCTGCAGATTCGTAAACTGATATTGGCTTTGTAAAACATCTGACATGAAAGTCGAGATGTAGCAACATGCCATCCTATCAGTCTTTACCCAATCCTGATAGTGTCGGATCTCTTGTTAGAAGATCCACTATCGGGATCAACTAACACGATCCTATAGTCGTCAGAAGTTGAGACAATATAGAGATTTCATTTTCATGTAATAAAATTATGTCCAATTAATGAATGATCCTTGAGAATTGCCGCTACTGGATTGAATGATCCCATTATTAATCCTGAGAAATAAAAGAGAAAAACTTTTTAATTCATTTATCAAATTAGGGTCCCTCAACCATTTAATTTAAAAAGAATTATTGACAGCCCGAATCCTTCGCGATTAAGCAGGCCACGTAGTGTGGAAGTCTACTAATCAACACCCGTTTGGACAGACATGCCAGTCTATTAATTTTCTGCCGGAACCAAACATCATAATAAAAACTACCGGCCTAGAGTCACATCAATTGATAGGCCACGCAGTGTGGACGTCTAACAATTAACGAACAAAGAACAACTAGATTTTTCTTTCCTTGATATAGGACATTCCATGTAAATTAAATTTCCAATTAATTTTTGCCACTACAACTAAAAACAGTAACTACTTAAGGAGGATATTTTTATTCACGGGTTCAGTGTATAACCATTGCCCTGAATTTAAAAATACCGTGTCAAAATCCTATGCCCGGTGTGAACGAACCCTACTTCGCACTATTTTCAAATCTACTTCTTTCGAAGATTGGCACCTGAGATATCATGATTATCCTTCCTTAAAGAGACCGAAAGTCGAAGCCAGCGCGTGAGTTATAACTACATCTCCTACGAACGTGTGATGGAGACCGTATGATTTATCTCTGACTAAACCCTTTTCCCACTTAATATTTCAAAAAATCGAGAGTTTTTCCTTTTTGTTCATTTTAAACGAATAAACATATTTTAATTTTCGATTAAAATAAATTCGGTTTTAATCAATTAAAATATTTCTTTTTTAACCAGATTAAAATAAACAAAAAAAAACTTTCTTAATTAATTTTGCGAAAGAAATTAATTACCCGGGTTTTAATTAAAAAAAATCTTAATTAATTTTAACACAAAAATTAAATAAATAATTATCTATTTATTTTCCCATTTTAAAAAATTGTT